>WFMF01000213.1:0-289968 GCA_011033025.1 Beroe forskalii
GGGAAAACAATTTTTTTTGGGAAAGAGGGGCAAAAATAAAAAACCAAAAACATCAAGATTCAAAGGGTATACATATACAGTATACAAAAACATGCTTCAGGGCGCAACTGCCTGCTGTGTAAAAAATACTGAAGGTATTGCGTTTTATAGATAGACTCCGGTCCTGACTGCTGCCAAGATCGTTTACACCTGTCGCGAACTATGCTGTCCAATTCCAAAAACTCTATACACCATCCTGCAAGACAAAGAAAGAGTTGATTTGAAATTTTGAACAGTATTGGGAACAGACATTTGACTACATGACACTTCATCTTCTCAAAAGTTAGGGTCACGGACAGGGCAGAGATAAAGTATCCATGAAGTCAATTGTCATAATACTAATGAAAAGTTTGGTTCCTGTGGGGATTCTTCAGCAAGAAATAAACTGAACTGAAAAAGATAAAATACAATTAGAAATAGCGATGAGGATCGTTCACATATTACGTAATCATCTAGGGGAGGTTTCAAATGATTACGTTTGATTACGGGGAGGGGTTTGATTACGTAATCAAAATATCCAAATTCGACACAATTTTTTGAATTTTTGCCCAAAAAATTCTCGGTACTTTTCGGCCAAATCTTCAGAAAATCTCAAAAATAACATTTTAAACAAAATTTTTTCAAATCTTTCCTCGATATTTTCATCAAAATTTTCAAAATGGAAACCTTATCAATATTAAAGTATTTACTCCTTTAATTTTCCTCATTGTGAACTCAACTAGGTTGGGGGGGGGGGGTAAGCCATAATTACGTAATATTCTCCTCAAGAGGAGGGGGGGTTGGGCTTTGATAACGTTTGATTACGAGGGAGAGGGTTGAAAATGGCCAAAAATTGATAACGTAATATGTGATCGATCTCTAATGTCGCCCGCATTTTGATTGATCATGATCAATGATCATAATGATACTGAGTTTCAGTAAATTATAAAATGTAACAGGTGAGAACGGATTTTTTCAACTCCCTACCACACGCATACGATAGGGTCTGGGCAAGTTTATATGGTCACGACAGAGAGAAAGATGAGATAGTAAGATGTGAGATGAAAGTCAAATATTAAATAATTTCGTGAACCCAATTTGCAATTGCAAATAAAGATAGGTGACAAAGCATCGCTTCATGACGCATCACGTCCTCAAGAAGCTGCTCAAGGAGAAGAAGATCGACGCCTCCCTCTTCAAACAGATGCGGAACCTCCACCCCAGATGGCCTCAGCTCTACGGTCAACCGAAGATCCACAAACCTGGAGCTCCCATCCGTCCTGTGGTCTCCTTCTACAACACCCCTCTCGAGGCTCTCCACAAAACCCTCTCTCACATCCTGAAGCCCCTGACGCAGAACCACCTCCGCCTCAAGGACTCCCTCGACTTCCGATCCAGATTCCTCGCTTCCCTCAACCCTTCCTAAGTTCCTACCCCTACCACTCCTCCCTCGACGTCCAGTCCCTCTACACCTCCTGTGACATGCGCCTAGCAATGAAGTCAGCCATCTCCTCTTTCGAGCAGAACCCCCTCCCCTCCTACCAACATCTCCTCCTCTACCATCCAGGACTCTCATCTCCTTCTGCCTTGACAACTCCTACCTCGAGTTCAACGGCTCCTTCTACTCGCAGGATGTTGGTGGACCCATAGGCTCCCCCCTCACGGTGCAGCTAGCAGAGATCCGGGTAGCAGAAGTCAAGACCTCGCCCTCTCCACCTCTCCTGACCTCCCAACTCCCTGCCACTTCGTTGACGACGGCCTTGGCTCCTTCAGGGACGAACCAACACGCAGACTCCTTCCTCAACTTCATCAACTCCTGACGGACGACCTCACCTTCACCCTGGAACACCCCTCTCCCGACGGAACCATCCCTTCCTTGACGTCCTCATCCCATCCCGACAAGTCCACATCGGTCTACAGAAACCCACCCACACCAGCCTCTACACCCGCTACGACTCCTGCTGGCGACTTCCTCCAAGGACAGTGTCATCAGATCCCTCACCAGACGGGCCCCCAACCTCTGCTCTCCTCAACACCTCGACGCGGAACTACAGACAGTACGACACACCCACCTACAAGAACGGATTCCTCCTCACATCTCCTCCATCATGACAGAGGTCTCCCGAAGTTCAACAATCCTCCACCACCAATCCCTCGCTGCCCAGCAACAGACATCAAACCACGACCCTCCTTGAAGACCTTCTCCCCTTCCATCCCTCCCTCTCCAAACTTCCATCAAGAAGATCCTCAACGACCGACATCGACGTCACCTTCTCCTCCAACACCTCCCTCCGGAACCTCTCCACCAAGACAAAGACTACTCCTCCCTCCTCCCAGACTCCCAACACCATCTACGAGATCAGCTGCCTCGACTGCCCCGCCAAGTACAACGGACAGACACCGCCCCTCCTCGACAGAATGAAAAAGAACACGAGAGATGCTACAGACTGAATAACGCAGTTGACGACACTACAGACAGGTGAAATCTGCTCAGCTCATCACTCCCTCACCACGGACTATTTTAACCTTGCCTGGGAACGACATCCACATCCTCAAGTCCCTCCCTCCCGCTCCCACCTAGACCTGACAGAACAGGCCGCCATCTCTACAAGAAACCATCCATGAACAGAACGAATAGCGCTCCAAAGTGCAGCACCCTGGAACCCCATCCTCCCAAGATCTCCTCAACCTTCAGACCTACTGACTCAAGGAATCCTCTTCCCTAACTACTGACACCACTTTTTTGTTTATGTTATTAGTGATATTGTATTTGATTATCCCGTCACCTGATCCTCCACACCCACCACCCATCCCCCACTCCCTGACTTCCACTCATTTCATTTATAACCATCCTCTACCTTCCATCTTCAGCTGACATTGACAATCACATGATTTTTCCAGCTCTGATTTAAGTTTATCGTATCATTTAAACGTTTTTAACTTGCTCTCTAAGTTGTACCCTGATACGTCACACCCTCTCCCATGGATCAGTCTACAAACGATGCAGTATCCAGTTCTACACCTACATCCCCCTCAGCATCAACACCTACATCCCCCTCAGCATCAACACCTTCGCCTCCTCAACCCTCTACCCCCTCCTTCAACGACAGCCTCCTCTCCCTCTTCGGACCTACTGCCTCCTCTCCAAGACAACCCTCCTACCTCATCCGACTAGCCCACCTGCCCTGCCACATATATCCTTCCTCAAAGCCTGCAGGACCACTCCTTCATCCCCAAAAAGGACTCCGACTTACCTCCCCTATCCACCTCAACCCGCACCACAGACATCATGACCAGAGCCTCTACCTCCCTCCTGACAGGCAAGAACTCAACCACTACAGACAGCGCCGCCCACAGCAAGCAGAACTACGACGACAACCTCCGATCCCTACACCTCCTCCTCTCCCCGACTACTACGAAACTCCTCCACCTACACGTGAAAGAATGCTACACCCACAAGAAACAGCTTCTCAAAACACAAGAAAGAAGTTCGACGCCCTCCTCGCCGAACGACACTCCCTTCCTCTCCCCCCTACGCAGCTCTCCCGACGTTCGACATCCACACCCACCTTTTCGAGGGACCTCTTCACCACCAAACCTATCACCAAGGGGACAACTACCACGAAGACCAATCATCAGCCTCCCTCACCCCTCTACATCAGACTGAAGTCCTCTCCCTCGGGCTGAAGTTCGTCCCTACCCCCCACCACCGACCCTACCCCCGACTTGGCTCCCCTCATCCAAGAACGTGCCAAACAACTCGGAGACGGAATGGAATCTTCGGTCACACACCAGGTTACCTCTGTGTCTGACTATGACCCACAACGTGACACTACCCGTGACAATTTGACTAAACAACAACGTTCTTTTGACATCACTCAAGAAACTTAAGTCTGAACTTCGCTTTCTTCCACTGCTGACAAAAACTAACGCCACCGTTGTCTTGACCAACCAACAATACATTGACAAGGTTAACGACCACTTATCTTCAGGAAGCTACACTCTTCTCTCGTCCGACCTACAGCGTCCATCGCAACAAACTTCACAACGTCCTCAAGAAGCTGCTCAAGGAGAAGAATCGACGCCTCCCTCTTCAAACAGATGCAGAACCTCCACCCCAGATGGCCTCAGCTCTACGGTCAGCCGAATCCACAAACCTGGAGCTCCCATCAAGTCCTGTGGTCTCCTTCTACAACACCCCTCTCGAGGCTCTCCCACAAAACCCTCTCACATCCTGAAGCCCTGACGCAGAACCACCTCCGCCTCAAGGACTCCCTCGACTTCGATCCAGATTCCTCGCTTCCCTCAACCCTTCCTACCCCTACTCCTCCCTCGACGTCCAGTCCCTCTACACCTCACAACGACATGTGCCTAGCAATGAAGTCAGCCATCTCCTCTTTCTGAAACCAGAACCCCTCCCTCCTACCTTCCAACATCTCCTCTACCATCAGAGGACTCTCATCTCCTTCTGCCTTGACAACTCCTACCTCGAGTTCAACGGCTCCTTCTACTCACCCAGGATGTTGGTGGACCCATGGGCTCCCCCCCTCACGGTGCAGCAGAGATCCGGGTAGCAGAAGTCGAAGACCTCTCGCCCTCTCCACCTCTCCTGACCCTCCCAACTCCTACTGCCACTTCGTTGACGACGGCCTTGGCTCCTTCAGGGACAAGACAACGCAGACTCCTTCCTCAACTTCATCAACTCCCCTGACGGACGACCTCACCTTCACCCTGGAACACCCCTCTCCCGACGGAACCATCCCCTTCCTTGACGTCCTCATCCATCCCGACAAGTCCACATCGGTCTACAGGAAACCCACCCACACCAACCTCTACACCCGCTACGACTCCTGCACAACGACTTCCTCCAAGGACAGTGTCATCAGATCCCTCACCAGACGGGCCCACAACCTCTGCTCTCCTCAACACCTCGACGCGGAACTTCAGACAGTACGACACACCCTCCTACAGAACGGATTCCCTCCCTCCCGCATCTCCTCCATCATGACAGAGGTCTCCCAGAGTTCAACAATCCCTCCACCCACCAATCCCTCGCTGCCTTCAACAGAGACATCAAACCACGACCCTCCTTGAAGACCTTCCTCCCTTCCATCCCTCCTCCAAACCCATCAAGAAGATCCTCAACGACCACGACATCGACGTCACCTTCTCCTCCAACACCTCCCTCCGGAACCTCCTCACCAAGACAAAAGACTACTCCTCCCTCCTCCCAGACTCCCAACACCATCTACGAGATCAGCTGCCTCGACTGCCCCGCCAAGTACAACGGACAGACATTACCGCCCCTCCTCGACAGAATGAAAGAACACGAGAGATGCTACAGACTGAATAACGCAGTTGACGACACTACAGACAGAGTGAAATCTGCTCCAGCTCATCACTCCCTCACCACCGGACACAACATTGCCTGGAACGACATCCACATCCTCAAGTCCCTCCCCTCCCGCTCCCACCTAGACCTGACAGAACAGGCCGCCATCTCTACAAGGAAACCATCCATGAACAGAACAGACAGCGCTCCAAAGTGCAGCACCCTGTGGAACCCCATCCTCCCCAAGATCTCCTCTACCTTCAGACCTACTGACTCAGGAATCCTCTTCCCTAACTACTGACACCACTTTTTCTTGTTTATGTTATTAGTGATATTGTATTTGATTATCCCGTCACCTGATCACTCACACCACCCATCCCCCCACTCCCTGACACCACTCATTTCATTTATAAGCATCCTCTCACCTTCCATCTTCAGCTGACGACGATAATCACATGATTTTCGAAAGCTCCTGATTTAAAGTTTATCGTATCATTTAAACGTTTTAACTTGCTCTCTAAACATCACGTATTTGCTTACCTCAAGCTCTCCGAAGACTGAGATGCAGGATCCAACCTTAGTTCTCTACCTTCTGCTGCTTTTCAGCTAGCCATATTTCCTATCATTACCTTACTCCACCTTCTGCTGCTTCTCAGCCTACCAGATTTCCTATTAACCTTACTCTACCTTCTGCTCCTTGTCACCTTTAATATTTCCTAACAACCTTAATCTACCTTCAGCTGCTTGTCAGCTTGGCACCTGCCAGATTTCCTACTAACCTTATGGCTTAGGTGCTCTACCTTCTGCTGCTTCTCAGCGCTGCCAGATGTCCTACCAACCTTATTATATCTTCTGTTACTTCTCCCAGCCTGCAAGGTTTCCTAAACTTTACTACTTTCTGCTGGTATTCTCAGCCTGCCAGATTACCTACCAACCTAACTCTACCTTCTGCTTCTCAGCCTGACAGATTTCCTCTAACCAAGCTTTACTTTTGTGCTGCTTTCTCATCCTGCCAGATTTTCTACCAACCTTACCCTACCTTCTGCTGCTTGTCAGCCTGGAAGATTTCCTATCAACCTTACTCTACCTTCTGAGCACCACTTGTCAGCTTGACACCTGCCAGATTTCCTACTAACCTTAATAGGTACTCTACCTTCTGCTGTTGTCTGTTTGTCAGCCTGTAAGATTTCTTAGCAACCATACTCTACCTTCTCCTACATCTCAGCCTGCCAGTGTCTCTACCAATCTTAGAAAACCTACCTTCTGTTACTTCTCAGCCTGCAAGGTTTCCTGAACTTTACTCTACTTTCTGCTGGTATTCTCAGATTACCTACCAACCTAACTCTACCTTCTGCTGCTTCTCAGCCTGACAGATTTCCTCCTAACCAAGCTTTACTTTGTGCTGCTTCTCATCCTGCCAGATTTTCTACCAGCCTTACCCAACCTTCTGCTGCTCGTCAGCCTGTAAGATTTCCTATCAACCTTACTCTACCTTCTGAGCACCACTTGTCAGCTTGACACCTGCCAGATTTCCTACGGTAAAAGTGTCACAAGAGTTGTGATTTTTGTCCAATGGATCCATTGGATCCATCATGTCCAATGGACATGTCCAATGGACGTCCATTGGACATCCATTGAACATGATGTCCATCGGTAAAAATGTCCAATGGTGTTCAATGGATCCAATGGATCCATTGGATCCATTTTGATGTTCAATGGACATGTTCAATGGATCCAATGGATGTTCAATGGATCCATCTGAGTGGATCCAATGGACACAATCACCAAACATGGTTTGGTAGATGGGCATCAGTCTGGTATTTTTGTTCGATGGATCCATTGTGTCCATTGGACCCAATGGATCCAATGTGTCCATTGAACACCATTAGACATGTCCATTGGATCCATTGAATCCATTGCACATTGTGTCCAATGGATCCAATGGATCCATTTTGTCCATTGGACATATTGGATCCATTGGACACAATGGATCCAATGGACACAATGTACAATGGATCCAATGGATCCAATGGACATGTTCAATGGTGTTCAATGGACGCAATGGATCCATTGGATCCAATGGACACAATGGATCCATTGAACAGAAATACCAGACTGATGTCCATCTACCAAACCATGTTTGGTGATTGTGTCCATTGGATCCACTCAGATGGATCCATTGAACATCCATTGGATCCATTGAACATGTCCATTGAACATCAAAAATGGATCCAATGGATCCATTGGATCCATTGAACACCATTGGACATTTTTACCGATGGACATCATGTTTAATGGATGTCCATTGGATGTCCAATGGACGTCCATTGGACATGTCCACTGGACATGATGGATCCAATGGATCCATTGGACAAAAATCACAACTCTTGTGACACTTATACCTTTCCTACTAACCTTACTATACCTTGTGCAGCTTTCCAGCCTTTCAGAGTTCCTATCAACCTTACTAAGTTACTATACCTTCCACTGCTTCTCCGCCTGCCATATTTCCTACTGACCGATTTTGAGCAGTGCAACTGTCTCAACTTCTCAACACTATAAGCACTGCCTCAACTCTTCAATGCTTGAAATGTTAAAATGTATGAATTTGTTATAACCCTTCCCTTCACATGCTTAAATGTAATAAAATGAGAAATGGAAATGCTAAGGAAAAATAGCACTAATGTATTACCTCATGGCATCAGAATTAGGGTGTAGAACAATGAAGACTCCTGCATTCTATAGACTGCATCCATCTGAGCATCTGTAGTAGGTACAGAGTTCATGCTATTATAGTGACTGGTAAACAAGGATACTGGTAAAATGACATTCCATTCAATTCAAAAAGTTACTGAGAACATGAGGGACTGAGGGAGGATATCATTCAGCATTACTTAAAGTATTTAATATTTATTACTTATTACTTCTACTACATAACATTGTGTCACTCACTGCTGAAAGGATATAATGTATATCAAATGAATCCCACATAATAATGATATAATTTTCTTACAATCTAACATAATCAAGGACTTCAAGCTCAAACAGACAGCACAGCTCTTCAATTTGTAGGTATTCATAAATACATAATAATAATAATATAATGATTTTACTATAAAAATAACTCGATTCATTCTATAAAAATTAGCTAATAGACTTCATCCTTCGTTTCCACACCTTACATCCAAGGTGTCCAAAATAAATAAATACTCACAACTTTTGTATCACTTATATAACATACCTTCGCAAGGTATTCACAATCCATTGAATAAAATAAATACCTACCTACATGATTAAATAAATAGTTGGTCAAATAAAATTTGCTTGAAAATAAATAATAATAAATTAATGAATTAAATTGTTTAAGCAAACTCCTGGATAATAGTAATAAGGAATACTGAAACAAAATGAACAAGCTAATAAGCAAATACCAGGATAGCTAGAAAATGCTATAATAGGTAGTAGAAATGCTACTCAGCTGGACATATCATGAATAAATAGGAAATAAATAGGTCACCAAATAAATGAAAAAAATCACATGATAATACTTGGTTTTACATAAGTGTTTATTCCTTCCTTTTTTGCCACAAACTTATTCTCCATCAAAAGTTATTAAACTTCAATTTATTTTCTAGGTAATTTTTCCTTCAATCTTATCTAATATCAAATTAGAAACATGCCAATAATTGTTAACGTTCTCATGTGAACACTCTTTCTTAAAAGCTTCTAAGTTGCCCTTAAATGAATTAACATCATCAGAGAACTTTACATAGTCAGGTAAAATGTTCCAGTAATTACGCACTTTCAGGTAGAAAATGTGCCTCAAATTACGAACATCAGAGTCGTTAGAATGATCAATTTGATATAAAATGTTCTTTTTTTGACCTACTAAGTCTAAATAAATTGGCTCCATATTGAACTTTACCATTTAAGATTTTATATGTCTCAATTAGATCTCCTCTTAATCTTCTTTCACCTAGAGTTGTAAGATTAAGTTTCTTCAAACGTTCACTATATGGTAGAAGGCCAATATCATTAACTAATCTAGTAAATCTACGCTGTATAGATTCGAGCTCTAAAATGATTGACCAATTTCCATGACAAATACTTGTATTCCAAATTTGGACACAATACTCTAGCTTAGGTCTTATTAAAGTCTTGTAAATACGTGTCAAAATAGCTGGCTCACGGTTAAGAATATTTCTAGTTACCCATGCAATCATTCTATTTGCATCTTTAATACAAGAGTTTATGTTTTCAGTCCATTTTAGTTGGTTATTTACAACAACACCAAGGTCTTTCTCAGATTTAACACTTTCTAAAACAACTTCATCTAAACTGTATTCGTTAAGAGGATTACTATTATAATCAAAATGCATGACTTTACACTTTTTAGTATTAAACTTAAGAAGCCACAAAGATTCCCACTTCTCAAGGGATTTAAGGTCACTGTCAACAGTTTCTTTGTTGTTACTGCTTGCATTAACAATAAGTTTCAGATCATCTGCAAATAACTTCGTTAGGTTATGGATACTGTCAGGAAGATCATTGATAAATAGAATGAATAACAAAGGACCTAAAACTGATCCCTGTGGCACTCCAGAAAGAACTTTCCTAAGAGATGAATAGTTTCCCCTGACACAAGTACGTAGCGACCGTTCACTAAGAAAATCTCTAATAATAGATAATGTGGAGCCCTTGATGCCATAGTTTTCTAACTTAGTGAGCAGCCTGTGGTGAGGAACAGTGTCGAAAGCTTTGCAAAAATCAAAGTAAAACAAGTCTACAGGGCACTTCTGAGTCTAACAGATCAATTATGGCATCAACAGTTTCCAATAAGTTTGATAAACATGATTTGCTGTCAACAAAACCATGTTGTTGTTCACTAATATCATCCCTAACAAATTCTAAAACATGATTTCTTATAAATTTCTCATAAATTTTGCATAGAATACACGTTAAGGACACTGGTCTATAGTTGAGAGGATCTGTCTTTGCTATCTTTCTTGTGTAGACTGATAACATTTGCAACTTTCCATATCTGAGGGATCTTTTGCTCACTAATACATTTATTATATAGCAGTAAGTATCTTCACAAAGTTGGGGTTTTCAGCAAGGGCTTTTAGCAACTTAGGATGTACATTGTCTGGACCTGAGCTTTTGAATATATTCAAAGACTTCAATTCATTAACCACATCTTCTTCTGAAATTCCAACATCAGAAATGATCTTATCAGCTGTTTTGTAGCAAAGATTCTGGCAGTGGACCATATGGTTCATGTGTGAACACCGAACAAAAATCCATCAGCAAAACATTCAGCAGTTTCTTTGTCACTTGATGTCATTGATCCATCAGTTTTTTTCAGCACTGTTACAACTGACTTAACATTCCTTCTAGATCGTAGATATGAATAAAATGCCTTGGAGTTGTGCTTTAGGTCATTTGTGATCAGTCTCTCATATTTAAGTTTAGCCTTAGATTCAACTGAATCCAATTCACCTTGCTTTATGAGAGCTGCATTTAGATTTTCAATAGTAGGAGTTGCATTAAATATCCCCAAGATTTGTTTTTGATCTAATAGCACGCTCAAGGAGGAGTTCAACCATGGAATGTTTTTCTGATCGTGGTCTTCAGAGTACAAGTTATTATCATGGCATTGAGGAATGGAATCAGTGATCTTCAATAATTTACTATGAATTTCTTCCCACATTTGATCAGCATTCATCAAGTCTGGATTTTCTGAAAATTCCCAATCAATGCTATTTGAGACTTCAAGAATGTCTTTCAGATCCATCTTTGACCAATTTCTTCTAACATCGTCAATTTCGCTTGAGTGACCATGATCAATTTTCATGACATTCAGATCCACTATCAATGAAACATGGTCACTCTTACCAAGAGGAGAAAAGACCTTGAAGTTGTTAGAGAGTGAATCCTCAGACAAGAATATCTGGTCAATTGTACTCTCCTGGATTGTATCACCGACTTTTTTACGTCGTGTCTTTTCATCAGTAACAAGCCATGATAATCCAACCTCATGAATCCCCTCTGCAAACTTCTGCTGCACTTTGATGCTATTATCAATTGAGTTTTTTGGTCCAATGATGTTGCCAGACAGCCAAGAGATGTCAGGACAGTTGAAATCTCCTAACAAAATCTTTTCCATTTGGTTATTGCCTGAAGCTTCTTCATCACACATTTTACTAACAACTAAGAGTATAGCAAGAGTATGGCAACTTAGTAATTTTATTGTTCATAACACTTAACTGAAACTAGATCATCAAGACCATATTGGAGTTATTCCCTTAAAATAGTATAGCAATGACTTCATAATGCAGCCATTGATATTATTAGATAATGAAATGAGACCCAAATAAAGCATAACCACTGTTTTCGGCATTGACATGGCATAAAAGTCAGTTTTATACAGATTTCCTACAAATATATTTTTACCTAGCGCCCAAATATTGTAACACTTACGCGTCGAGTAAAATCGCAACTTTTGTGCGCGGCGCACTCAAAAATCTGAAATCTTATAGTACCAATCATAAATCCAGTTTTATACTGTATCTTATGTGAAAAAATTGCGGAAAAACGATGATATAAAATTTTTAGCATAAAAATGAGATTAAATGTACGTAATAACCCGATTTCAGCCGTCGCGCGCGCTGCCGCTTCTGAGCCGCGCACGGACACTTTACACGTGGAATCGCGATTGCGTCTAGTCGATCTCGTAATCTACTCAACAAGAGCTTTCTTTTGGTACCAAATTTGTCAATTTTAGAGAAATTTTTACATTTTGATTTTTATGTCCCTAAGCGTCTCCACTAATCGTCCTCAGGATCTTCCTAAACTGGCTAGTATCCAATATAATTTGTCTGACGTTGACAGACCCTCTCGAGAATCATCGCTGCGTCAGCGGGTCATACATAGTACGACAAAATTTGTCTGACGTTGACAGACCCTCTCGAGAATCAGCGGCGCTTCGCGGGCTGGCGTCAGCGGGTCATACATCGTACGACTAAATATAATTTGAGAGCCTTCTTTTACGAGGCAGTGGGCCGCACAACTGCGAAATGCGACAGGTTTCCCCTGACCAGGGCGTTGCGTCGAAGATCAAGGCGCCGCGCGCGCGTAAAACTAGGGACCTGGTTATATTATATCAACGAACCGGGGTAAAACGTTTTAAACAGTTTTTGCCCGATGAATTGCTCTAACAAGATCCCTAGTTTTACGCACGCGCTGCGCATGCGCCTTGCTTGTTTTTCGACAACGCGACGCCCTTGCCTTGCCCTAACCAGGACCCTGGTTACGCGCACGGAGTGCGCGGCGCGGCAAGCGTTTCGCGGCAAGCGTTTCGCGACAAGCGTTTCGCGACGCCCCTGGTAAGTGGAACCCTTGCCAGGCGTTGCTTGCAGGCGCCCTCCGCGCGCCCAGACTTGCAAAGCCCTACTTTTGCTAAATCATAAATACGTATACCTTCCCGCGGCCGCGCACTCCGTGCGCGTAATCAAGGCCCTGGTTAGGGCAAACGTAATAAACTTGCTAAACACGTATATCCCTGTTATCGTCGCGCGGCGCGGCGCGCTTCCTCACCTATGTGGGCTTAGGAAGTAATAAACGTATACCCCGTTTTGCACGCTGCGCGCTTCCGTAGGGATGCGCGGCGCGTACACACACCTATGCAGGTTTAGGGAAGCACTCTTTTGCGCGCGGCTATACCGTTGTCTCGCTCCTCATTTCCTCAAGACCTCAACGACCGTTTTTCACTGTTTACACTTCGCTTCCTAAGCCCGCAAAGGCTAGGTGTGTGTACGCGCGACGCGCGGCCGCGCGCTTCCCTACGCCACGCGCTTCCCTATGCCACGCGCTTCCCTACGCCGCGCGAGCCACGGCCACACAGGGATATACAATATACGTGTTTAGCAAGGGTTTGGGTTAGGGTTGAGGTCTGCCTTCAGATTGGGGTTTGGGTTACTTATACTCCATGTTACGGAGCCTTGGCCTTATTTTGCGCGCGCAAGCGCGAACAAACAGGGACACGTAACATGTGGTAAGGTTTGGGCTAGGGTCTGAGATAACCGTTACCCAAACCCAAACGCAGTTTAATAGTTTATTATAATATTTTTTTTACTCCATGTTACGGAGCCTTATTTTGCGCGCGCAAGCGCGCCTCTTCAGAGAAGAGGCAAAATAAGGCTCCACCATAATGGTAATAGTCGATGCGCGTCGTAACTAATTATCGCGCGCGCTGAAAATATCCCGCGCATTGGATTCATCGTGGATGGTTTACATAACATGAATTGCATCGCGGCTGCACGAAATGTCATTATGCAGTAAAAAGAGCTGGTGCTCACGAGCAGCAAGCATTATCAAACGGGGTACAAGGAGCCGGTGCTCACAGATTCTCAAGCAATTAGCTAAATCAAATGGAGTAGATAGAGCCGGGCCCACAGATTCTCCTGCAGCAAGCATAATCAAATGGAGTAAATAGAGCCGGGCCCACAGAGTCACAAGCAACAAGCATAATCAAATGGAGTAGAGAGAGCCGGGCCACAGATTCTCCCAGCAAGCATAATCAAATGGAGTAGATAGAGCCGGGCCCACAGAGTCACCAAGCAGCAAGCATAATCAAATGGAGTAGATAGAGCTAAAAGGACACAGAGTCACAAGCAGCAAGCATAATCAATGGGGTAGATAGAGCCGGGCCCACAGAGTCACTTCTGCAGCAAGCATAATCAAATGGAGTAGATAGAGCCGGGCCCACAGAGTCACTTGCAGCAAGCATAATCAAATGGAGTAGATAGAGCTGGGCCACACTGAGAGTCACTGCAGCAAGTATAATCAAGAATTTCCTTCAGCAGCCAGCGGCAAAATTTCTGACTGCAACTAAAAAATTTCTATTGCGGAGTTCCATCCTGTTGATTCACCCCTGGTTTCCATAATATGCTATTTATTTATTTACAGTTTATTATATTGTATTTTATATATTGGGCAAATTTAATGTGTTGTTTTTAGACAATTTCTGTAGTGACTATCCTACCAAAGTATTTCTTTGCTAGTTTTTAACCTTAATTATTTTCAGCACATTATTTTTCTAATTTATTGTTTTTTTGATTGAATTGCCACCTTATGATTTAGCAAGTAGCCGTAAGATTATTATTATGATTCAAGAATATTAAATCAATATACTGTACTGGATTTTAATAAATTCATGCCAATGCATGGTCTCGATCAAGTCTGCTGTAAAATATAAATTATGTTGTTTTATTAAATTATGTTGTTTTATTGTAGAGAGCAGCAGGATCCAAATGAGTCACACCAAGATGAGTGGTGTGCAGGCTTCTTCAGTCGAATACCTACCTCAGCTTTTGCGAGAGCTTTTTATGAGGTAGGCCCCCCAGCAGTCACCCCCTGGTACCAGGGTATAGCACCGTCAAGTGCAGTGACCACCAGCCTGAATTAAACTGAAACTTGCTCTTAGGTCTTTGTATGTACTCCAAGCATCAAGAAATTAAGTATATATATATAATATATATAATGATTTTACTATAAAATAACTCGATTCATTCTATAAAAATTAGCTAATAGACTTCATCCTTCGTTTCCACACCTTATATCCAAGGTGTCCAAAATAAGTAAATACTCACAACTTTTGTATCTCTTATATAACATACCTTCGCAAGGTATTCACAATCCATTGAATAAAATAAATACCTACCATATGATTAAATAAATAGTTGGTCAAATAAAATTTGCTTCGAAAATAAATAATAATAAATTAATGAAGTAAATTGTTTTAAGCAAATTCCTGGATAATAGTAAAAGGAATACTGAAACAAAATGAACAAGTTTAATAAGCAAATACAGGATAGCTAGAAAATGCTATAATAGTAGAAATGCTACTCAGCTGGACATATCATGAATAAATAGGAAATAAATAGGTCACCAAATAAATGAAAAAAATCACATGATATTACTTGGTTTTACATAAGTGTTTATTCCCTTCCTTTTTGCCACAAACTTATTCTCCATCAAAAGTTATTAAACTTCAATTTATTTTCTAGGTAATTTTTCCTTCAATCTTATCTAATATCAAATTAGAAACATGCCAATAATTGTTAACGTTCTCATGTGAACACCCTTTCTTAAAAGCTTCTAAGTTGCCCTTAAATGAATTAACATCATCAGAGAACTTTACATAGTCAGGTAAAATGTTCCAGTAATTACGTACCCTTTCAGGTAGAAAATGTGCCCTCAAATTACGAACATTAGAGTCGTTAGAATGATCAATTTGATATAAAATGTTCTTTTTTGACCTACTAAGTCTAAATAAATTGGCTCCATATTGAACTTTACCATTTAAGATTTTATATGTCTCAATTAGATCTCCTCTTAATCTTCTTTCACCTAGAGTTGTAAGATTAAGTTTCTTCAAACGTTCACTATATGGTAGAAGGCCAATATCATTAACTAATCTAGTAAATCTCACGCTGTATAGATTCGAGCTCTAAAATGATTGACCAATTTCCATGACAAATACTTGTATTCCAAATTTGGACACAATACTCTAGCTTAGGTCTTATTAAAGTCTTGTAAATACGTGTCAAAATAGCTGGCTCACGGTTTAGAATATTTCTAGTTACCCATGCAATCATTCTATTTGCATCTTTAATACAAGAGTTTATGTTTTCAGTCCATTTTAGTTGGTTATTTTACAACAACACCAAGGTCTTTCTCAGATTTAACACTTTCTAAAAACAACTTCATCTAAACTGTATTCATTAAGAGGATTACTATTATAATCAAAATGCATGACTTTACACTTTTAGTATTAAACTTAAGAAGCCACAAAGATTCCCACTTCTCAAGGGATTTAAGGTCAATGTCAACAGTTTCTTTGTTGTTACTGCTTGCATTAACAATAAGTTTCAGATCATCTGCAAATAACTTCGTTAGGTTATGGATACTGTCAGGAAGATCATTGATAAATAGAATGAATAACAAAGGACCTAAAACTGATCCCTGTGGCACTCCAGAAAGAACTTTCCTAAGAGATGAATAGTTTCCCCTGACACAAATGCGTAGCGACCGTTCACTAAGAAAATCTCTAATAATAGATAATGTGGAGCCCTTGATGCCATAGTTTTCTAACTTAGTGAGCAGCCTGTGGTGAGGAACAGTGTCGAAAGCTTTGCAAAAAATCAAAGTAAAACAAGTCTACAGGGTACCCTGAGTCTAACAGATCAATTATGGCATCAACAGTTTCCAATAAGTTTGATAAACATGATTTGCTGTCAACAAAACCATGTTGTTGTTCACTAATATCATCCCTAACAAATTCTAAAACATGATTTCTTATAAATTTCTCATAAATTTTGCATAGAATACACGTTAAGGACACTGGTCTATAGTTGAGAGGATCTGTCTTGCTATCTTTCTTGTGTAGACTGATAACATTTGCAACTTTCCATATCTGAGGGATCTTTTGCTCACTAATACATTTATTATACAGCAGTGTAAGTATCTTCACAAAGTTGGGGTTTTCAGCAAGGGCTTTTAGCAACTTAGGATGTACATTGTCTGGACCTGAGCTTTTGAATATATTCAAAGACTTCAATTCATTAACCACATCTTCTTCTGAAATTCCAACATCAGAAATGATCTTATCAGCACACACTTAGTGCAAAGAGAACTTTTTAACACATCAAAAATTCCAATCAGTTCTAAAGTTATGAGTAATGAAATCAAATATTCAATTTTATGAAGGAGCACAGTGAAAGATAGAACTTCGTTGGTTATGTGAAACGAAATCAAATATTCAATTTTATGAATGAGCACAGTGAAAGATAGAACTGAGTTGGTTAATGGTTACTCTTTGTTGAGCTGAACAATTAGACTTTTGTTTCGTTTTGATTGCAAGATGATATTAAATGTGACAAATCATTCCATACTGACATTGGACAATTCTGTCTTGTTCACATTGATCCAGTACAGGAACTGTCTTGATAATCTGCTACATTCTACTCCATTGCATTGTGCACTTTTGTTATACTACAGTTATAATAGTATAATACTGGTATCAGCATTCCCCTAACCAGGGGCGTCTTGCTAAACACGTATATCCCTGTGTGGCGTGGCTCGCGCGGCGCGCTTCTCCAGCACAGGGAAGCGCGGCGCGTACACACACCTATGCGGGCTTAGGAAAGGGGCGTCGCAAAACGGTTTTAGCGCAAGCTGGGGAAGTGCGCCGCGCGAGCCACACAGGGATATACGTGTTTAGCAAGGGTTGTGAGAATTCAGAGGATTCCGCGCGGCCACGGCGCGCGCCGCGCTCAGCCTGCAAATGATGCACTACACTCAACATGACGTATATTGCTTGCTCTAACCACATCCCTAGTTTTACTTGCGCGCGCGCCGCGCGCGCCGCCTTGCTTCAAACCAGGAGACAACGCGACAATCCTAGTAAGAGAAAGGATATTCCTGATTAGGTTGCGCGGCGTGTTTCCGTCGCGTAGAGCAGTGCGCGCGCGGCGCGTACACACACCTATGCGGGCTTAGGAAAGCCAACTGCTGTGTCATGAAGAAACACACTTTTTATATACACCATGTGCTTGCTAAACACGTATATCCCTGTCTGCGTTGCGCGGCGCGCTTCCCCAGGGAAGCACCGCGCGCGTACTTACACCTATGCGGGCTTAGGAAACCATGTGCATGTGTCATAAGGTCTGCCATTTAATATCTTACAGGCCTTACAGCTATTGTGTCTTACAGCTATTGTGTCTTACAGCTGTTGTGTCAAGAGAATTGGTGTATTATACCAACTCTTGACACAACAGCTGTAAGACACAATAGCTGTAAGACACAATAGCTGTAAGGCCTGTAAGATATTAAATGGCAGACCTTATGACACATGCACTGGGAAACACGTGTCATTTATGAAGAAACTTTGTCAATATGAATCATTCTGAGTGGTGTGCTGCTTGATTTCAGATTTGAAAGACGATATAATATCCAAAATATCTTGTCTTTAGGTTTTTAGGTATTGCATTATAAGTGTAATGTTTACTGTATAGAATATTCAACAGTTTGACATGTTACTAGCTAGTAAGTACTTTTACCCTCTGTTTTATACCAGTTTAACATATTTGAAGCCAAGCAAAGGACTCACAATGCAGTCCACTATATAGCTGCAATGGTTTACATAATGCCTGTTTTATTTTGTCATAAAATCGATAGGCTTTGTGGAAGCAGAAACTTAAAAGATGTAAAGAAGGCTAATCAACAAGCTAAACGACTTAAATCATCATTGATGTTGCAAATTATAACCATTCAAAATTCTATACAATGTAGAATGTCATCAAATAGATCATACCAAACAAGTTAAACCCAAGTTGCTTGGATTCAACAATGTGCCCCATGTTCATCAATCTCAGATTTAATTCAAATTGTCAAACGATTACATCTTTCATGTCTACTGAATGTTTGCTTATCTATGGTTCATCATACTTTTATTGTCAAGTAACTCTTAGTTTATTCGTATCATAATAGCCATAATGGCTGCAATTCATTCTACAAGTCAGTTGGCTGCCCAGTTCCACTCTCCTCAGTCTGACAGGTTTCCCTGTACTTCTCAAGGTGTCTGAGTGGCAGCTTCATAGCATCTCTTCTGAAGGGGTCCCCAAGTTCTTTGGTCACCATAACTTCTATCACTGTTGTCTTGCCCTCTGCTTGGTTTTTGTTTGCTTGTCTGAAGCAAGAGTAGGGTTATGATCAACCAATAATGCAATGATGTTATATCATCATGAATGGTGGTCGGTAGGTGAGAATGGGTTCATTATTCATTAAATAAATATCTGCTGCATTTCAAACCACTTACTCTAATGCATCTGTCACTTGATCCACATGGGTGCAAGTTATTCCTTCAGCACACATTGATCTTGCGATTTCAGCATAGCTCCATGGATTGTGCAGTTGTACACCGACATACCTGTAATACAGTTAATGTAACAATGTCAAAAAACTGATAAATTTTCGGCCTTTCAACTTTCCTACCTTGACTGAACTAGCTATGATACCAAGCAAAGTATTTCTTGGTCCAAACAAAATTTTAACTTTGACTATAAACTCAATTGCTGACCAAAATGAGTGAGTCATCTGTCAATGCAAATCATGACCTTGCAATTGGTGAACTTCTGGAATCTGCACGTGATAATGATGTTAAAAAGGTTTTAGGTAAATACAGACATGATCTTAACCATAACTCCAATCAGAAAATCTGAAGACGTTCATCAACTCCACACTGGAAAAATGTGCAGAGTTTCTTCGCATCAAAGTCAGAAGTGGTACCCCAGATAACCTCCAGTTGTTGCCCGAACAAAGACACCCTAGTTGATAGGATCATCATGAAAATTGAATCCTTCCTACAAACCACCTGTGACAGTGTGACAGTCCCTACAGAAACAAACTTGAAGATGAACAGCCCCTCCTCTCCTGCTTCCTTTGTTTCAGGGATCTCACGACTGTCAGGCGCTCAAAGACAAATACGAGCGAGTTAAAGAGGTTCTGTCATCTGAGGATACTCTGATTGGCCTCAATTGGATGTGTCACTGCTGCAGAAAGAACGACCTAACTCTTGTACCAAGAGCCCTTGCAGCCACTCAAGACAGCAGCTCCACTTCATCAAATTCTATACTGCCAGGAACTCTTGATGAGGAAGAGACTGTTGTAGACTTAGAGGCTGCTGAAATAGTGACCCTCGTCAAGGGGAACCTTCAAACAATGCCCCAGAGATCTGTCCTCTACAAGAAGATGAAATGCCCTCATGGTCTCACAGGAAGAGACAATTGAATGGTGCACCATGCCAGAAAAGGCATCCACCACGGTGCGACACCCACAGTGACTCAAGACACAGAGAACCATTACCTGGAAGACGGCTCTTACAACACCAGCTTCAGCAGGTAACTTGTTCTTGAGGACAATCACTTCATCCCCCTCGTTATAGGTGCACTGGTCTGAGCAATGTTACCAAAATAAGAACGAAGGGAAACTAATACCAAATTTTCGTGCATCATTACTCATCAGGGTTGCTATTCAAGCAACTAGAGATTAATTTTGTGCTAAGACTCTTGTAACGTGACAAAATGATACAGTACATTAATTTTCTTCGTACTTGGGTATAATGGATATTCTACAAAGCATGAACCACCACAATGAATTGACATAAACAGTGAAGACATACTGGTAAAACAGTAGCTTACTAGTTTTTGGTTCCACTCGACGAGTTCTAGAGGGGAGAGTTTTAGCACTGATCTTGTTAAGTGGTTTGGTCTCCTTGATATCACCCATGTTACTGAGGAGGGATACTGTGGAGTCTTGAGGCGAATCTGTTGCTGAAATATAGATTCGTCACATGATTATGAAAAATACCTTAAACTTGGAGCATAATGGAGTGTACAATAGTTAAAAATCTTTCCATGGTTAAAGTTACAATTTCATGAATATTTCAGAATATTTCATGTTCTTGAATCATTAACTGCAATTTTACCTTTTGGCATAGTTAGTTCATCAATAGTTGTGAATATAACAGAGTTAGGTGTGGTCCTTTCAATGTAGTAAACTCCACCTATAGAACCATCACTATCACCATACCCAGCTGCAAGACCCACCAACTTTAGACCAAACCAAATTCCTAACCGGTCTTTGATTTCTCCACAGTACCGTAACTAAGTAGAGAAGGTAGGTAGGTAAAATGAATAATTATCTCTTGAAAAGAGGTGATTACTCTGGGTGTGAATAATGGTGATAGGAAATATAACACTTATGGGTAAAATGATCTGATTATCAACATTTTAAGTTCTAACTTACACAGGTTGTTTGAAGTGATTGGTGATTGTGGTTAAACACAAAATGCACCCAACCATTGTATAGAGATAATGAATTATATAGTCTGAAATCAGTCACAAGGCAATTTCATACATTGCTTTTAGATAGACAGTTTTAGTCAGCTTTAACTCCCCAATGACAGTTGTGTTTGGCCTTCCTCTGGTAATATTAACATGACATCCTATAGGTAAGTTCAGAAGGTCTTTGTCCAATTTCGTGAATGCATCATACCTCTTTGAGCAAGGAATAACAGGCAGGAGGTATTTCACAATTTCATATGGTACCTGATTTTCAATAAGATTCAAATTAATAAGTTAATAAGTTAATAGCAATTAATATTAGCACCTTAATCACCTTTCAATGTGTAGTTAAGCTATTTCTAGCATTGAGTTCAACCAGTTTAGCCACTAGTTTAAATAAGAAAATAAAGAAGATTAGTATGAAGATGAAGACTAGTAAGAAGAAAGACAATAGCATTTACCTACCATTCTTAAGTTCTTCTCATGGCAGGAATAAACTTGAGAAGAATCCATGAGCAGTGAAATTGTGCACTCATCTTCCTGGGAACTTATAACAGTGACAAGTTCTCCTTTGACAAGCTGACCATTACCATGACCAGTTGGTATCTGTATTGTTTTTCGTAGTAAACATACTTGTGGTGAAGGGTCACTAACTGTCATAGTCAGTCAGATAGGGCATTGCAAGTTAGTTGTCCAGCACAAGGCAGTTTCATTCACATCCTATAAGGGACATATTTTCTGATGAATTGAATGAAAATGAAATATCCAATTTCTTCCCATTGATCTCACTTTATTATCAAAACAGTCCATTTTTAATTAATAAACACCCCGAAAGCTGAGGTAGGTATTGGACTGAAGATGCCTGCACACCAATCATCTAGGTGTGACTCATTTGGATTTGGCTGTTCTTACATAGTATTTCTCAAGAAATCGTGTCAAAGTTCAAGTCCAAAGTTGGAGAAAAGTCTTGCAGATTGATGTGTTTTAAAGGATTTATTCTTTAATTGTTGATATACTTTGAATATACAAAATCATTGTGTCACTAATTAATTAATTGGTGAGTTCAAACAATGAAGTTTTTACTCACTGGTCAGTGGATCTACACATGTTAATGGAGGGTCCCTGGATCAGATTTTCTTGTTTTCAATGAACAAAACCCTCAAATATTCTGCCTGTGAGGTTGAGCCTCTTAACTCCCTAGGGTCTGACCATTTTCCAATTTCTTGTTCCTTGAATTTGCAGTTAAGTGGGAAGTTTTTCAAAAATATTCGTGTGAGAAGGATTGCAACTATTGATAAGGCAGCATTTTCCTCTGATATTAAAGAAATATTGGACACAATTCCTTCATCAAATGTTTTTCGCCATGCTGTTGATAACTTATCATTGGCTTGTCAAAGTGTTCTTGGCAAACATGCCCCTGTAATCTCAAAGTCAATATCAGTTGTCGACAAGGCTCCATGGTTTGACAAAGAATATAGGGAGTTCAGGAAGCTTAGACGCCAGGCTGAGCGGACCAAACATTTGTCAGAGGATGCTTTTCTTTTTTACAAGGAGCTTTGTTTCAAGGCATCTGAGCTTGCAAAAAGCAAAAAGAAAGCATTTTTGAAAAATGTGATTGAAAAATCTGAAACAAAAGCTCGCACATTATACAGTGTTGTAAATAAAGTGCTGGATAAACAGAAATGTCACACCCTACCAGAAACTGAAGATATTGAGAAGCTTGCCAGCCAATTTAACAACTTTTATATTGATAAGATTGATAAGATTCGTGAAAAATTCCACTGCAACAACTCAATTCAAGAATGCACTGAAACATCATCTGAAATGTTTGAATTTATGCCTACATCCATGGATGAGATAAAGGATATTATCAGGGAGAGTGGAGTTAAGTGCTCACCAGCTGACATTTTGCCTCAGGAGTTACTTAAAGACAACATAGACATGTTACTTCCAAACATTGTTGACCTGCTAAACAAATCCTTAAAATCTGGTTCTATGGATGGAGTAAAACTGGCTGACATTGCACCTCTGCTTAAGGATAGAAAACTTGATTCAAGTGATCTCAATAGTTACCGACCTGTCTCAAACCTTACCTTTATTGGCAAATTGGTAGAACGTGTTGTCCTCAGAAGACTGAACACCCATATGGAACAAAATAACCTCCTCTGCCCAGACCAGTTTGCATACAAGAAAAACCACAGCACAGAAACAATTCTTTTCAAAATTGTAAATGATCTGTTGATTGCTGCAGATGAGCATTCTGCCACAATTGTAATGTTATTAGATCTCAGTGCAGCATTTGACACAGTTCAATTCAATTCAATTCAATTATATATTTTTACAGCACAATCAACTATTATATACCTACTGTCTAGTTACTTTATAAACTTTTATATTATGAGGCTTCTGGGTTGTGCTGAGGGTAAGCACCAAGACAAATTTAAAATCTGTTAAGAGGGCCTCCCACTAAAGACTAAATATAGGGGTATATAATCATATTTCAACAGTTTGAGTTTGTGAAAAAAGATTTTAAAAAGTTCAAAGTTTGATCACGATCTGCTTCTGACTATCCTCAAAAATGAAATTGGTCTCCGAGGTACTGCCTTGTCATGGTTCACAAGCTTCCTCAAAGGTCGTGCACAAAGAATAAGACTTGGCTCAATTACTTCTGAGACAATCATTATAAAGTTTGGAGTTCCCCAGGGATCAGTTTTAGGTCCAGTTCTATTCAACATTTACATTCGATCTATCTACTTGACCATTAAGAAACTAGGATTCAGTATTTTTGGCTATGCAGATGATCATCAGGTAACCAAGAAATTTCGTCCAACAGAACAACTGGATGTGTTGACCAATCAGATAAATGACTGTTTATATGCTATTAGAAAATGGATGTCCAAGTTTTATCTGCAGCTGAATGAGCCCAAGGCTCAAATCATAGTCTTTGGGTCAAGTAAGATTCTGAAAAAGATTGTTATCAATGGTGTGAATCTGTTATCTGGCACAACCATAAGGTTTCAAACAGCTGTGAAAAACCTTGGTTTTCAAATGGACCAAAGGCTAACATTTGCCAAACAAATAGTCTCATTGAAGAAGAACTCATTTCACACTATACGAAATCTGAGCAAAGTAAGATTTCTGCTAACAACAGATCATATGAAGTTAGTGGTCAATAGTATGGTTATATCTTGTTTGGACTACTGCAATGGCTTATACTATGGGATTGCTGAGAAACAACTGAATCAGCTGCAAGTAATTCAGAACTCTGCTGCCAAGCTTGTTTCAGGAAAATATAAGTATGACCATGTTGGAGATGACTTACACAACCTCCATTGGCTTCAGATCAAAAAACACATTGTCTTTAAAATAGCACTCTTGTCTTACAAAGCACTCAATGGCCATGCACCAATTTATATCCAAGACATGTTTTGCTACTCATATCAAGGTTATAGGCCAAAGTTACTGACTCCAGCAATGAACACTACTTATGGTCAAAGGAGCCTTTCATTCATTAGGCCAAAGATCCTCAATAACCTTCCTTCTTACATCACAGCTGCTGAAAGTACAGTGTCATTCAAAAAAGTTTTGAAAACTTTTCTTTTCAGTCTCACCATCTCGGAAACTATGAATCTTACTAGGTGACTTTCAAGAAATTTTAAGGACACATATTTGGTGCCTCACTGAACATTTTCTGATTTTTGATATGAATATTTGAGCTCAGCTATCTTAGTTTAGTTTTTGCTTTCCTAATGTCTAGTTTTTCAAGTGTAAGCACTTTTTCAGTTCTTAACACCTTTTAGTAGAATATTTTTGGCTTCAGTTGGTTCTACACTGCTGAGTATAAGTTTTTTCTTAAAAGCGGTGTATATAAATTGCAATTATTATTATTTAAAATTAAGTTATAAGACAAATATATGAATAAGTATAGCACATTCCAGGGTTTGAAACAAGGATTATAGACACTGCAAATCAAATTCAAATTCCAATTTTTTTTTTAAATTCAAACTGATTTATTAACAATGATAGAATTTGCATTTGCTCAAAACTTCTGTGGCCTCATCATCAGTTATCTTACATGTAATGTACAGATAAAAGGTGATCCCTTTTAGCAAGGGATGATAGTCAATTACTCACTATTTAACTTTGAGAGAATCATTCATAGCAACATAAGCAGACAGCAATGCAAAAGTATATGAAAGTACTTAGCCGCATGAGGAATAAGAGCCTATCACCCTATCAACCATAAGGCGATTGCATAGACTTAGGTTGATCGAAAATCAGGTTTAATGTAAAAACACACACAAATGTTGCTTTGAATATTTTTGGCTTCGTAATTCTTTATGCATCAGTTAGAAAACTAAATTCCTCAGAAACAATTGGAGCTGGATTTTTGATTTTGACCTCCAAAATTTTTTAAGCCCATTTTACGCATATTTTGCCAAATTTTTGGCCCAAATGGGCTAAAAAAGTTTTGGGGGCCTAAAACAAACATCTGGCTCCATTTGTTATAATAATAATATAATGATTTTACTATAAAATAACTCGATTCATTCTATAAAAATTAGCTAATAGACTTCATCCTTCGTTTCCACACCTTATATCCAAGGTGTCCAAAATAAGTAAATACTCACAACTTTTGTATCTCTTATATAACATACCTTCGCAAGGTATTCACAATCCATTGAATAAAATAAATACCTACCTACATGATTAAATAAATAGTTGGTCAAATAAAATTTGCTTGAAAATAAATAATAATAAATTAATGAATTAAATTGTTTAAGCAAATTCCTGGATAATAGTAATAAGGAATACTGAAACAAAATGAACAAGTTTAATAAGCAAATACCAGGATAGCTAGAAAATGCTATAATAGTAGAAATGCTACTCAGCTGTACTGGACATATCATGAATAAATAGGAAATAAATAGGTCACCAAATAAATGAAAAAAATCACATGATATTACTTGGTTTTACATAAGTGTTTATTCCCTTCCTTTTTGCCACAAACTTATTCTCCATCAAAAAGTTATTAAACTTCAATTTATTTTCTAGGTAATTTTTCCCTTCAATCTTATCTAATATCAAATTAGAAACATGCCAATAATTGTTAACGTTCTCATGTGAACACTCTTTCTTAAAAGCTTCTAAGTTGCCCTTAAATGAATTAACATCATCAGAGAACTTTACATAGTCAGGTAAAATGTTCCAGTAATTACGTACCCTTTCAGGTAGAAAATGTGCCCTCAAATTACGAACATTAGAGTCGTTAGAATGATCAATTTGATATAAAATGTTCTTTTTTGACCTACTAAGTCTAAATAAATTGGCTCCATATTGAACTTTACCATTTAAGATTTTATATGTCTCAATTAGATCTCCTCTTAATCTTCTTTCACCTAGAGTTGTAAGATTAAGTTTCTTCAAACGTTCACTATATGGTAGAAGGCCAATATCATTAACTAATCTAGTAAATCTACGCTGTATAGATTCGAGCTCTAAAATGATTGACCAATTTCCATGACAAATACTTGTATTCCAAATTTGGACACAATACTCTAGCTTAGGTCTTATTAAAGTCTTGTAAATACGTGTCAAAATAGCTGGCTCACGGTTTAGAATATTTCTAGTTACCCATGCAATCATTCTATTTGCATCTTTAATACAAGAGTTTATGTTTTCAGTCCATTTTAGTTGGTTATTTACAACAACACCAAGGTCTTTCTCAGATTTAACACTTTCTAAAACAACTTCATCTAAACTGTATTCATTAAGAGGATTACTATTATAATCAAAATACATGACTTTACACTTTTTAGTATTAAACTTAAGAAGCCACAAAGATTCCCACTTCTCAAGGGATTTAAGGTCAATGTCAACAGTTTCTTTGTTGTTACTGCTTGCATTAACAATAAGTTTCAGATCATCTGCAAATAACTTCGTTAGGTTATGGATACTGTCAGGAAGATCATTGATAAATAGAATGAATAACAAAGGACCTAAAACTGATCCCTGTGGCACTCCAGAAAGAACTTTCCTAAGAGATGAATAGTTTCCCCTGACACAAGTACGTAGCGACCGTTCACTAAGAAAATCTCTAATAATAGATAATGTGGAGCCCTTGATGCCATAGTTTTCTAACTTAGTGAGCAGCCTGTGGTGAGGAACAGTGTCGAAAGCTTTGCAAAAATCAAAGTAAAACAAGTCTACAGGGTACCCTGAGTCTAACAGATCAATTATGGCATCAACAGTTTCCAATAAGTTTGATAAACATGATTTGCTGTCAACAAAACCATGTTGTTGTTCACTAATATCATCCCTAACAAATTCTAAAACATGATTTCTTATAAATTTCTCATAAATTTTGCATAGAATACACGTTAAGGACACTGGTCTATAGTTGAGAGGATCTGTCTTGCTATCTTTCTTGTGTAGACTGATAACATTTGCAACTTTCCATATCTGAGGGATCTTTTGCTCACTAATACATTTATTATACAGCAGTGTAAGTATCTTCACAAAGTTGGGGTTTTCAGCAAGGGCTTTTAGCAACTTAGGATGTACATTGTCTGGACCTGAGCTTTTGAATATATTCAAAGACTTCAATTCATTAACCACATCTTCTTCTGAAATTCCAACATCAGAAATGATCTTATCAGCTGTTTTGTAGCAAGATTCTGGCAGTGGACCATATGGTTCATGTGTGAACACCGAACAAAATCCATCAGCAAAACATTCAGCAGTTTCTTTGTCACTTGATGTCATTGATCCATCAGTTTTTTTCAGCATTGTTACAACTGACTTAACATTCCTTCTAGATCGTAGATATGAATAAAATGCCTTGGAGTTGTGCTTTAGGTCATTTGTGATCAGTCTCTCATATTTAAGTTTAGCCTTAGATTCAACTGAATCCAATTCACCTTGCTTTATGAGAGCTGCATTTAGATTTTCAATAGTAGGAGTTGCATTAAATATCCCCCAAGATTTGTTTTTTGATCTAATAGCACGCTTCAAGGAGGAGTTCAACCATGGAATGTTTTTCTGATCATGGTCTTCAGAGTACAAGTTATTATCATGGCATTGAGGAATGGAATCAGTGATCTTCAATAATTTACTATGAATTTCTTCCCACATTTGATCAGCATTCATCAAGTCTGGATTTTCTGAAAATTCCCAATCAATGCTATTTGAGACTTCAAGAATGTCTTTCAGATCCATCTTTGACCAATTTCTTCTAACATCGTCAATTTCGCTTGAGTGACCATGATCAATTTTCATGACGTTCAGATCCACTATCAATGAAACATGGTCACTCTTACCAAGAGGAGAAAAGACCTTGAAGTTGTTAGAGAGTGAATCCTCAGACAAGAATATCTGGTCAATTGTACTCTCCTGGATTGTATCACCCACTTTTTTACGTCGTGTCTTTTCATCAGTAACAAGCCATGATAATCCAACCTCATGAATCCCCTCTGCAAACTTCTGCTGCACTTTGATGCTATTATCAATTGAGTTTTTTGGTCCAATGATGTTGCCAGACAGCCAAGAGATGTCAGGACAGTTGAAATCTCCTAACAAAATCTTTTCCATTTGGTTATTGCCTGAAGCTTCTTGGAAAAAGTAGTCATAAAATGCAGAGTTCTGATTATCATTCAGTGAAGGTGAACGATAGAAGCAGCCAACCATGATTTTCCCTATTGCAGTATGAATGATAACAGATGTAGAGTCATAAGCTGAATGGTGTGATTCTTCTTCTACTTGAATATTATTCTTGACATATATAACTGAACCCCCACCTTCACTGATTTCTGTAGATTTACTTCTTGTGCGATCAAGTTTGAAATTTCTATCTCCTCTATAAACAGTGAATCCTGCAATACTTATCTCTGCATCTAAAACATCTTTGTGGAAATGGGTCTCAGTTATACAAGCAATGTCTACTTGCTCAGAATTGAGGAGTACCTTCAGCTCTGGAAGCTTATTCATCAGTCCATTACCATTTGTGTAATAGACTCTTAATTGTTTGCTACCTTTTCCTTTTTCTTCTTTTCTTCTAATTGCTGTTGCCTCTTCCTTCGCTCTTGTCTCAGAAAATACTGAGCCTCTCTGTCAGCCTTACATAAATCTGGGTTCACCCAGTGGCTGTTTGATTTGAAGCCTCTTTTGTCATTGTGCCAAAAATTTGCTGTTTCTTCTTTCTTGAAAATGACAATAACAGGTCTTGGTTTTACAGCACCATTATTGTCTTTCTGCATTTTTCCAGTACGGAAACATGTCACAATATCTCCTCTGTCCATATCCAGCTCTTGACACAGGTAGTCTATGTCACTGGTTTTCCTTGCTTCTCCACTTAGATGTACTGGTGGCTCAGGTACATTACTAATAATCACGTTCTTCTTTCTGTTCTCCCTTTCAATGTTTTCCATGTTAAGGTTCTTGCAGACCTCTTTTATGGCAACTGGTCCATTTGTTGCCTCTATCACTTGCTTATGACCATCAGTTACAATTTTTTCAACAGTCTTTTTCTGGGATTCAACTACTTCCTCTAATGTCTTTTTATGGTTACGCTCAGCAACTTCAGCATAACTTGCAACAATTTCAGTAACTTCCTCTTTGGTACACCCATTTGAGTTTGAGGTCTTTGGAAGGGAAGTCTTGACTACATCCTCAATTTTCTTTTGAACATCATGAAACTCTTCTCTGACAATTCTCCTAATACTTTCTTTGGTGGGAATTACAGTTTCTGACAGGAATGGGGGCTTGTAACACACACAACACTTCCATGTTGGAATCTCTTCAACACCCCTCTGTGTCATACCACTTAACCCTACACAGTTGCAGTGGAAGCTTTGTTCGCATAATGAACATGTAATCCAAGTGGAAGAATCTCCATCACCGAGGCAGGGGCACTGATCCTTGGAAACACCAAAAGCTTTCTTATGACAGGGAGGTTTGGATGAAGGTGATCTGTATCCATATGATTGTCTTAATGGGCGTTTTAGAGTAGAACGATCTTCTTCAAATGGGAACACATCATTACTATTGGCACTGTTTTCATTGCCATTTGACAACACATTTTCCTTGTCTGATTTTCTTTGAATGAAGCTTGAGGGCACTAGATTCATGACAACAAGTCAGAAGAAAGGGACGGACATCGCCCGTCGAATGACAAAACTACAAATTCTGGGAAAAAGAGGATACTGAATATGTTCACACATTGCACTTATGCAAATGGCAATGCGGGCTTAGGAAACACGGAGTAAGTAAATTATTAAATTTGCCTAAACCTTAATCCTAACCCTAACAAATCCTGAACCTAATTCTGACCCTAACCCTAATCCTTAAAGCGCTAGGTGCGCTTTATTATATTTTTCTGAGTGACGTCATTGTCATAGATAATGAAGGCTTGCTAAACGCGTATATCCCTGTTATCGTCGCGCATAGGGAAGCGCGCGGCGCGTACACACACCTAAGCGTGCTTAGGAAAATGAAGGCTCCCGTTTATATAGGCAGACCGACCCGACGCCCTTGGTAAGGGGAATTATTAAGTCAATTAACACAATTTCCAAATCCGATAGAATTATGTCACTATTTCGACGGATTTTAAGTTGCATTACCTAGTATTTGCTAAACGCGTATATCCCTGTTATCGTCGCGCGGCGCGCTTCCTCAGAACAGGAAGCGTGCGGCGCGTACACACACCTATGCGGGCTTAGGAAACCTAGTATAAAGGGATCATGTTGGTGTTCAAATACAGAGTTGGAGAAAAGTTTTGTTATTGTTTTTTCTTTTCACACAGTGGGCTGTAGACACAGCTAATTTCTTCTCTTGATTCACCATGGTAACATTTTTCTTGTTCGTATGTTCATGTGAATCTGGCCGTTTTTGGCCTTTTCATTCCTTATTGGGGCTTTTTTTCATGACAGGGATTGTTTTTTTGAACACTTGGTAAATTTGTATTGATCAGGACTTATAATATATTTTACTTTTGAAACTTAAATTATATTGATGATGCTTTGTGAAATTGTGATACACTATTGGTGATGCACCTCTAGTGCTTTCTCAGAATATATTTATATTATATTATTTCATTCTCTTCGGAGATTTTTCTCAAAAATTTTTTTGTTATGTTTGTAGTATACTCATACACCTCTATAGATAGGACATAGGATTGCAGATTGATGTCTTGAAGAAAGATTTCTTTTTAATTCAAATATAAATAGTTTAATGATTATTTTTGATAATGCTGATTATTTTTCAGGTAGCTAAATAATCAAGATGTTTGGTCACTATTTTATTTTGTCAATTGTCAAATGTTCTAATGTTCTAATTTATCTACCTATTTATTTTTTGCTGCACTAAATATTGAGTACTTGGGTAATGAAGTGTGATTAATAGTTTACTTATACCATAACTGATACCATAACGGAGTCGCAGCCTGATTTATGTTTACAAGTAAACACAGTCGACTTGATCTTTTGATCTTGTTAGGAGCAGATGGAACTTTGTCTTCCCTACACTGGATAAAGACATTGATGAACTTTGAGCTTCTGAAACTAACACACTACATCTTGTGGTTGGGGGAGCGTTGGCCGCCCATCAAATGCATTCAACCCCACAACACGGTCGCAAGTCCGTGTGCCACAGTGTTAGCTTTCAGTACACCATATCATTTTTGGTGTCTCATGCTTTATTTGGATCTGCCTAGCTCTCTGATGAAGGCATTTCTTTTATGGATCCCGTCATAGACTATGGTTGGAGTTGTTGGAGAGTTCTGTGGCTTGACTACAAAGATGACTGTATTTGTTCTACAAAGAAGACCATAACTTATACCATAACTTATTTAATGATCCTGAATACCCTAATTCTGTTTAACAGCAAATATATGCCCATTTTAAACTAAATAATTATACTGGCATTTCACAGATTGTCTCACAGCACTGGTTATAGATTAGTTAATGCACAAGATCTCCTGATGTGGCTGGGAATTTTGTTTGGATTTGGGGGATTCATTCTTTTTTACATACTGAAGACATATCTTTTCTCACATGATGGCACATCTTCTGATGGGCAGATGCCTGGTATGATTTCAAGATCGGCTGAATTGGGCAATCTGGAAGACATTGGGAAATTTGGAAGTCTTCATAAGTTCCTATTACATCTTCATGATAAATATGGAGACATTGCTTCATTTTGGTTTGGTCCCAAACTCATTGTTTCTGTTTGTGGTCCTGATCTGTTCAAAGATCTCCAAGCAGAATTCGACAGGCCTCCAATACTTTTCAAGCTATTTGAACCATTCATTGGTGAAAAGTCACTACAGTATGCAAACAAAGAAGATGGAAAGGATAGAAGGAAAGTTTATGATAAGAAAATGTCCCATCAATCTATGATGAAATATATTCATGAGTTTAATGCTGTTTCTCTAGAAACTATTACAGAATTATCTAATGAATTAAATGATGGAATAGTTTCACATAACTTTACAAAGCATATGATGGAATTTGCCCTCAAAGTTGATCTCTTGACAATGTTTGGCAATATTACAGATCCATCTAAGATAAAAGAATTTCATAGAAATTACAATATTTGTTGGGGAGAAATGGAATCACGGCTTGCAGGACAGATACCTGATCCTGAAAGTGAGGCAGAGCATAATTTTCAGAGTGCTCTCGATAGAGCTAAGGATTTTGTCCGAGAGGTTGTGAGAGAAAGAGAAAATATGACCATAACTGAGGAGAATGACAGATTCATTGATATATTAATTGGAAACAGTCCTGATGAAGAAACTCTTCTATCTGATGCTATAACATATGTGGTTGGTGGGTTTCACACAACTGCAAATTCTCTGTCATGGGGATTTTACTATATTGCTTCACATAAAGAGGTACAGGACAAACTCTATGCAGAAATTAGCTCCATAATTGGTGAATCTGACATTAGTTTTGAAAATGTAAATAAATGCAAATACTTGAGACAGGTATTTGATGAAACTTTGAGATGCTCAGTTTTAGCTCCTTTTGCTGCTCGAGTTATTGATGATAAAGATATTGTCCTCAGAGGTTACCCTGTTGCTGCTGGAACTCCAATTATTCATGCTCTTGGGGTTAGTCTTCAGAATGAAAATATCTTCTCAAACCCAGAAGTGTTTGATCCAGAAAGATTCAATGATGAAAATTCAAAAATGTTACCAAAGTTTGGGTACCAGCCATTTGGTGTTGGAAAACGTATGTGTCCAGGTTATAGATTTGCTATACTTGAAGCTGCTGTTTGTATGGCTGCAATGGTAAGAAAATTTGAACTGTCACTGGCTGAACCTGAAAAAGAAATCAGTCATGTTCATGGCCTTGTAACACACCCTTCACATGATATTCTCCTGAAACTCTCAGCCCGTTGATTGAGACATGAAATACCCGGAGGCTTATTTAGGCTAAATATTGAGTAAAAAGTTCCAATTTAACTTTGTACTATAAATGATGTTTTGATAATAAGGTGATTTTTGCAATTTTTCATTGATTATATTTGATATACTGTATGGCAGAAGGTATTTTATTTTTTCATTGTGGTCTTTTTTCATAATGCTATTTCTACTTATTGTATCAAAATTGTCCCTTAATTGTGTTATTAATTTCTTGATTTTCCAAGAAAACTTGCTTGATGTTATATTTGCTTGCTCATTATAGTGTTTGAGATACTTTTTACATCCCTAATTTTCGTATTTAACATATGTCTAATATACTTGATTACTTGAAGTTGGACTGAAATTGATGCACGGTTTTTCATGCCGTTGTAAGATTTCGTTGATATCTTCATGAAAATCACATTTTACATTCCATGATAGCATCTGCTACCTAAACATAACCTTAATTAAGTTGTTACTTCACTGCTCTCCTCATTAGCACTATGTCGAGTGTCCCTACACTCTCCCTTGAACAGCCCCTCTCAGAGTTCTCAGCAGCTGTCAGTGTGAGCAATAGTTCGCTTCTTCAATTTTACTTTACAGATATATTGCTTGAAAAAATTGTTAGAAAAATGAAGAGAATTTAATCACATGTTCATATGAAATTCAGATACATTAGGAATTAATTCTCTTTCAAGTCAATCTATTTTGATATCATGAATTTATGTATTTTTCATCGTCTGTGACCGAAATTTAGTTATAACTCTTTGGTATATTTATTGAATGTATGGTTGACTTTGACACTTCGTAATGTGCAGGGCAGGAAGAAGATAGCTGACGCGTTTATCAACCAGGCTTATAAAGAGTTAGTTGAGAACCCCTCTGACGTTTATAACATGGATGTCCATTCCCCCTCCCTGCCCATATCCTTCCTATACGATCTGTCCAGCGAACCAACGACCAGGTCACTACTATAGGTGTTCAGATCTTTGTTATTCGATCTATCTAAGGACTATTGAATCAATCTTATTTAGAAACCTATTTGTTGTGTGCGGTTTTGAATCCTGTAGATCATTCCCTCACGTGATTATTTGACCAGGGGTGGAAGCAACATCGGGTTGCTGAGGACTGCGTCTGGAAGCGACCTGACGTCCTTCAATCTAGACGAGGTATGAACAAATCAATAACCTTCCAATATCCGGTATCCATTATTTATAATATCCAATCTAATATGATTATACATTACTGGGGTGTGTATCTTTCAATACTAGCCCAGAAACCACTGCACTATTTCGATGTCAATAGTTAATGTTCCTACTTAGCCTAGAGTACCGTAAAGTCCCTATTGTGTGTGATTGTGAAATGTGACATGCTTTGTGTTAAATAGTTTAAATGTTTGATATAGCTACATGATTATAGTTCCGGCCTTCGTAAGTTCATACCTAGTTGGATAAATGCTACTAGACGCCTGACAGCCATTTTAACCACTTCTTTCCCAAATATAGAATACCGTTTAATGATTATTGGTTGGTTAGGCTTGACATCTTTATGTGGTTTTGTGACCAGCTGTGAGCGAGAAGCTGGTCGTTATTAATCAGATCTGATTTAAAGTGATGAACCATGTCAACCATGTACCCAGTGATCTGAATTGCTGTCTGAAACAATACTCCTGTTAAGATTTTTTGACCGAAATATCAAATGTTTTAGGAAACACGGTTACACAATACACAACGACATACCGATACCTTCCTGGTCCTTGATTATCATATTTCAATTTAATAAAAACATCGACAACATAATATATTATATTCCTAATGCTAATCAGCCAGCAGAGAACTTCTCATTTCTGGCTCTCATGTTTGCTTTTGGCTGCCCATCAGACTTTTTATGTGATAAATTTACCTACTTAGCGTTTCCTGACCTATTCACGTGATTGTTAAAATAAGCACGTGGTTTTTCTAGGTTGCCATAGTAGCTCAGTAAAAAGTACCTACGATACAATTCAGGAAGTAAAATCACGTGCTCAAAAGTCGTGTTTTCTTTATATTCACCCTGACATCATGTTTATATTAAAAATGTGATATATTTGTATATGAAACTCAATATTCTTTATGCAATGTTCATATTATTTTTATTTATTATTCCCATAACCTTTGTGAATATGATAATAGAATTTAAGGAATATTATGCTCAAAGCTTTGGAATAATGTAATGTACAGTACTACTCGGTAAATATTTCCAAATTACCTGTTGACCCTAAGATAAGACTACAAAGGCATGTATAAGAGAATAAGTTGTAAGCATTCTGTAAGAGGATGAGATACCTGCCTTATATCCTGTGACATAGCTTTAAAATAACTGATAGGGATCAACTAACTTCTTTTTAGCTTTTATCACATTTATCATCTTTGATATGATGTAATTATTTTTCAAATGTTGCCCATGTTTCGAAATATTTTCAGAATTAGCCCATTTTTCGAAATTTCCATTTCGAAATGTCCATCCTTTTTCAATGCGAGGCCTCGAATATTTCCTTTGTGCCATATTAAAACGTAGAAAGAAATTCATGAAAATTCCCTTCGAGATCCGCGTCTAGTTTTTCAGAATTATCTGGTGATTATTGTCGCGTGTCTGTACATTCACAAGGGCATGCAGTTTCCCTTGTGATTTGCTCTGAACAGCGTCATTGGCTCACGCAGTCATGTGAATTGTGAAGGAGCTGCTGGTGGTTGGTGTATATATCACGTGACGTGAATATCCGTGGTATGGTGGTGAATATACACGTCTCTAGATTTAACATATCACGTGACGTGCTGTGTACCGCTCTCAGCCCTAAAAACTAGGCGGCTAGGCGTCATCAGTGGGTAATTTTAAACTATGATAATGACGTCATATTATGCCTTTCCACTACCGTTTTATCATGGGTGTGAGTTTATCTACTTCTCTAGATTCTAGTGGGTGACAGACAAATACCAACTTCGTGCATCCTAGATAATTATACGTCAGTGCCCATTCGGTATCAGATTAATCAAATGCAATTATTCAATTTTAATTTGTTTATAATGAGTTGGAGGGGCATAAGATATGCTGATTTAAGTGAAAAATCGGCCGAAATATTGGTGACAGAATAAACTTAATGAATCAAAGAAGAAAGTACAAAAGTTAAATTCTGTATCATATTGCAAATAATTAATAATAAGGAAGCATTTTAAGAAATTTTCAAAGGTTATCATGAAATATTTGTCAAGTTTCACTTTGAAATTTAAACGTAGCCATCATATTATACTGCCTCCTAACTTCCTAAGCAATGGAATTCCAAATATAATGCGTGATAAGTATTTTCAGTATTCACTATTCAATTGTGAGCACAGCAAAATCCAATTTAGAGGTTAATAACAAAGTAACAAAGTCGCCAAACCGGTTTCCCTCCTCGAAATCAGGTTCCCCTTTTTGGGGAGGCCTCTGAGTCCTAAAACTCAGAGAACCGGTTTACTCACGTGATCCGCCTTGCATTAAAGACACCTTAAGTTCTTATGTTAGTAAGTTAAGGTGGCAATTGTGATTGGTCGTTATTTGATATTTCCTAATTTATTTAAGCTTCTTTTCGATGCTGCGCCCACCAAAAGTCTCGATCTGGTGAGTTCCTCAATGAATTTAGTTGATCAAAATATTGTGTGGTTTGTAGATTAAAATAACTGACTGCCGTTATTTGTTCTACCTTTCTTCTTGGAATGTCAAGAATTAGATCTTTAAAAATATCTAATACGTCAATATACATGTTCCCCCTCCCCGTTGATCTGTCTGATTAGAACTTTTCGCAGCCTCAATCATCATTCATCGCGCATTTTATCCTGTAAAATAGTTCTCCTCTTTCTCTCCTCCAATCCGTTAAACCTGCCACTAACCGAACACTCCGGTTTATAGTAAATGAGATGGTATGAATATACATTTCCTAACCCTGAGATATGCATGGCCCAAACTGCAGCACTTCTGTACTGTAGTTTGTAGATTAAATACATATTTCTCTTGGGCTGAATTTCATATCGCACGCGCATGCGCGACGCGCGTGCGATATGAAAATATATCCCTCGAGTGGGATACAATATGAGCTGCCCAGCTGGTATAAGCCGAGTTGAACTGGTGTAAAACCCCTTGCTCCTTATTCAGCATAATATGTAGGAGACATATGTACCTAAATTGCTGGGAGCTTTTATTAAAATATATAGTTGTAATAAACCCAGCGAGACGGGTTTATATACCTTCTAACCCTGCGCTTTGAAAATACGCCATTAAACGTCATCAACTTACCACATTGTGCTATGATAATGACGTCACCTTTGACTGCCTATTTCTCATGTGAGACTCTACCTTTATAACTTCGTGGTCGCATTGAATGGCTAGAAACGATAGTTTCAGTCCTTGGCTCTATAAACCACTACTAAGTGCTATCACTTTGAGAACTGAAGATGATGTGGTGAGTAGTTACTATTTAGGACGCGTGTTTTAAGTCTTGCGATAGTATCTGCAATAATTAAGATGGTACAAATTGTGTTGTAAATTTACTTATGGACACTCATGGATGAATTAGATCTTAATTCCGGCTCATGGAGCCATTGATCATGCCGTGGCTGTTAACAAATTCACTTGATTCAAATGCAAGGTACCTACTAATTTGTGTCTCCATATTTCAATTGATTCCCAATAGAGTTCTTTGGCATTGAGCCCGCATCAGTACAATCTGCAATGCGGTGCACGTGAGGCTTTGTTGAATTTCCTGAAATCTTTCAAACCGATGTAGTATTCCTGCAGTAGCTCACTAGTAGTCTTGGAGAAATCAGGAAAGTGTTGTTGATGAACATGAAACCAAAATCAAGTCATTCTTCATTAGAACTCTATTTCAATACTCGATTAGCAGCCACTTTGGAGAATACAGGTGGCATTGGTGCCACTGTGCCTCTTATACTCTTCTCAGCCGAAACTTCAGACTTCCGGTATTAGAAGAAGTTGCCACAAAACGTTGACTTCTCTCCGACCACTGTAGCTGAAAACGTACATAGTAAATGTTCTTTTTAGACGTCCTTTTTAAATGCTTCCTATGAACGGTCCTCACATGTTATAACCTAACAAACCTGCATAAATTCGGTAGTTAGACAACTCGTTTACGTGTACAGATAATGGGTGTACTCGTCTTGTTATACATGATAATAAGTATACAGGTATAATATAAAGAATGTATACATTGTGCCTGAAAAGTGCATCATTAGATCATTTACATGGTTTCAGAATATAGCTGAGTTTCACAAGGCACTGTCATTTTGTTAAACGATAAAGAGATTCATTTTCAAAAATCGTCATGTTTCTATAAATAAACATCACTTTACTCCATCAATACATTTTGGTCTTATCTGAGTGTTTGAAGTTACTTAAACATATTATCAAAATATGACAGTATTCATTTTTATTTCACATTTATTTGACACCGATTATGATTTCTTCTCAAGGACAAATTATTTACTGTCACGCGTTCAATGTATGGAGAGAGTGGTTTTATTTGTTAATGAAATAACACATAATGGAATGACAGGTGCCGAAACAAATATGTGTTTCAAAAATACCAAATATTTGTTTCAAAATGCCCATTGTCCATCCATAACTAGCACCTGTATACCTGCATATGCGCTCTGAAAAACACACTCTCTCTCTCCCCATTCTCAACCAAACATACACACACTCTTTACCCTCTCAAATTACACTCGATGATAAGGTCCCTCCATCCCCCTCCCACCTGATTCCCGGACTAATCTCATTACACTTTCTGTGTTCCGTCATGTGTCTCCTATATAAGGACTTCCACTCCAATATCACGGCTGGAGGGCACGTACAGGGGTATATTTACTCTGGTGTCAGCAATTCAGCATTTTAATGTTTGACAATGACGCTGGACTCAAGGGTCCGTTATTTGTGTTGGAGCTGTAATTCAGAACGTTCTAGAACGTCTGATAAGGGAGCAAAGTGGTGATAAAAGCTGATTTGATTATGCCAGGAACAATTTTCCGGAATCTTGCTTACTGTGGCTCTGAGATAAAAAATTTTGATAAGTGTCACGGGACTCATAAATTCGACTGAGAGATGGCCAGTCTCACTTCTGAATTTTAGAAAATGTAAACTCACCATACATATGATACAGTAATAATAATGCTAATAATAATAATGATAATTTGCCGGGTAATACCGGGTGTTTTTGCAGGAACATTCGATAGCTCCTCCTAAATCGCATTATCGGTCACAATTTAATCGGGTTGCAGTGAATTAGTGCGGCGGAATTTACACTCGTTCCGGCTATTTTTACTGTTTTCTACGGAAAATTGAACCTGTTGCAGAGTTCTTGTGTATGATATATTAGTGTATATTGATGGAATTGTGATTATCAAAAACTAGGAACTAGAAGTAGAATTGGAATTGAAATAGGTACATTATGTGGTAGGTATGTCCTTACACAATGAAATTATGAAGACTAGTTGTTGAATACGGCACAGCAAGTGTTTTTGCTTTTAATAGATCAATGTTAGATAAGGAATAATAACAATGATAAATAGAAATAACTGATAAATGTGACAATCAAAATATTGAATAATCTACCTCTTATGGTACTCAAATGTTTATGTGATCGTATGGCATAAAATCCTCCTTCAGCTTGTATGTGACTAGATCTTTACATCGGGTAGTATTATTACTGCTTAATTACAGGTAGTCGCTGCATACATGTTGTACACTTCTATATTCTATGATAACATAATACAGCCATGTAATTCATTAATAAGTTAATACTCCCCAGTTTGTTGTTATGAGTGTGTATGAACCAAGGATTTAGCAAATGGACCTGGATATATTCCTATGCAAGGTAGGATGTTGAATATTACTCCACTATTTCGCAGCAGGCCTCCCATCTTCAGTCCACCAGAGTAATTCAATAATACAAAATTCAATCTACAAAACACAGTACAAAGTGTTTCTGTGTACAGACTGTTTTGTACAGATTTGGTAGTTCTGCTGTGGGCATGGGGTAATTGAGAAATTGTGATGAGCAGACAAAAGCCCCTCCGAACATAAGCCTTCTAGGGGTTGGAGATACTATACACTCAGTTTCTTTTATAAGAAACTGTCTATAAGAAACTTAGCCTAGGATTCTCAAAAATTTAAGAAACTTAGCCTAGAATTTCGGAAAAATTAAGAAACTTCATTGATTTGAAATTAAGAAATTACGAAACTTCTAGCCTAGAATTTTGAAATTTGTGTATAAAATCCTATTGCAACTGAAATTCTTTTAACATGAAACGTCTGGCTTCTGAGGGCTGCACCCCCAGACCCCCACTTTTTGATTGTAAACATTTTGATACTAATTAAGAACTTATTTTGGCCTTCTATTACAGTATTACACTGGACATGTGATAATTGATATGTACAGAAAGTTAGAAAATGGCTCTTCCATGATTTGTCGTTAAAAGTAACATATCAGATACCAAAGCACAAGCAGAAATTGCTGTTGAGACTGAGAGACAATAGCTCCATATTTATTCTCATGAGTCCAGAAAGCCACTAGCCAGAACCTCGGTACTTTAGACAAGAGCTTCATTTTCAAGGCATTGGACTCGGCTAAATAGTTCAAAATCTAAATTTCATAATTCGTGAACTTTTTTGGAAGCACTTTTAGAAGATCCATGAAGATTTTTTGTATAGGGGTTTCACGAATCTTTACGATGTTATGTATAAACTAGCTCAATATACCTAAAAGTTTGATTTTAAGCATCAACTACAGTCTACAGAGCAGGTTCCTGTATTGGAAGTTTCACATATTATAGTAGCATAGTATGCAGAATTAAGAAACCGATTAAGAAACTTTTAGGCTCAAAATCTTCAAAAAATAAGAAACTTGTAGCCTAGGATTCCAATAAGTTTCTTATAAAAAAAACTGAGTGTACGGGTTGGGTTGTTGGGTTTCTCCTGGAGGCTTATGTCACTTGATCGTTATTGTCACAGCACAATATTCTCCCTACGGATAGTTCCAATTGTTTCTCTGAGCTTGTGGGTGGTTTTTGCAGTATGATTGTGATTCTTCACCTTCAATCGATCCATGAGTCCATGGAGAACCTATTTGAGTTATGGGTTTGGCCATAAAAACCATAAAACTACCTAGTATAGATGATGCCTTTTTCTGAATGATGATCCCCATTCTACATTCTTCGTGTTTGGAAGAGTCAGAAATCCAACCCTATGTCTTAATTAACTTGGCCGGCCGAGTCCTTAAATTTGAGATCCTGATCTCCTGATCGTTTTGTATATTTGGCTCCTCTCATAATTTCTTTGTTCCGGACCCGTCACGTACGTTTCCTCGCTTATCACTACGGGTGCTAATTGTGCTAATTTCTGTTTCCTTCCATTTCGACGGGATATCCAATGCCAGCTCCCTTTTCCTGATTCCTAAAACCGTTATCAGCTGGCTGAGTGACAACAAATCTAATAGAAAATCTATGGCATAAACGTAGCGCGCGATGATAGATTTATCGAACTTAGGCGCGCCACATGGTTTAATTTTCTCGTGCGCGCAACGTTTTTGCGCGCGCATTTGGGTATGGATTGCAATCGTTTGTTGCCACTTTACCCTTGCCACTTTATTCGTATTCTTGCTTGGTCCATTCTCTGTACAAACGCACAAATCATTGTTTCAATTCCCCAATTAAGGACAGAGCTCCATTTTAGGATTGTTTTCATTTAAGTTCTGTCAGAAGTAAAATGCATCTGAGGCAAAAAGGTCAAATTCAATTCCCTTTTCTCTTGTTGACCCTTGTTCATATTCCGGCATACAGTTCCTGCTTCTCTTACCTTCTGCGTTATTTGAAGATCAAACATCATTTAACGAATTGAAAAAGTCTGGAACTGTGATGTTGAAGTATAGAACATGCAAAACAAGAATTTTGGACCCTATTTATAAAGTATTTAGAATGATTGGGTATGAGTCATATGAGCGTAAATTTAATCGCGGATTAACAGTTATCTCAATGCAATCCAAATGCGAAAGTGGGATATTTCTATGAGTTTCGCAGTGTTCCCTTCTTAAGCTTTTAAGTCCTAAAATTGTTGATTAATTGATGAATAATTGATGCGACATAAACTGTCAAATTAATGTGAATGCTGTTCTAGAGGTTTAAACGCTAATGCAAGTCTTCAAGGTTCATTATGCTTATTTGGGGTGATCATGTGACATATGTCGTCAAACACTTAAACTGCTAAAAATTAATAATTTGATGGCTAACTTAAAACTAGACAAATTTGATTATATGGTTGACTGGTTATTTAATCCTGTTTGTTTTATTGATCGGAAAGTTCACTAGCACACTTAATCTGCTAAGATAAATGAATAATTCAACTTTAGGCAGATTAAGTTATCACTTATCAGGTCATTAAATCCGGTTAGTTTTATTGACCCTCAAATTCATTGAAATGTTTTATTGAGTTTAATCTCGATGGTATGCGTTAATCAAATGATTTAGGTAATGAAAGAATGACTGCCCTCTAACTATCTAAAGTCGACTTTCCTTCTCATTATCATCTGTATGATGCACTTTTACATATTCTCGTTTCAAGTAATTAATTTCATCTTAATCACGATTCTTCAGAAGTAATGTCGTCTTAATTCTTGAGAAGTTTCCAGTTCCCCTCCCTCTTCCAGTATTCCATGTTATCTCCATATTTTGCTCGCGATGACGTCATAGGAGCCCACTCAAATGACGCGTCCCCTGGAACATATTATATAAGTTTTACATGACTTAACTCCTTTCTAGAAGGTCTCGTGGAATACGTTGTATCATGTGCCTAGTGTACGTGTTTAACAGGTTATATCTTCAGTTCAGGAGGTTTTTAGAAAATACATTTCCCACTTTTTTCCTTCGCGTTGGTTCTTCGTGTTTCAACTTCGTGAAATATCATAGTAAATTAACTGTCAACTTTCATTTTGTCCCGCTTGTTGGTTATCGAAAGCACTGAATATTCCTACGGTTTTATGACCGAATTCGTTGACATTTGACACGTTCAAATCTTCAGCAAAGATTTCTTTCAGTATTCACTAACTTTCTAGTTATCTCTTTATCTGATTTGTCTCAGTATTTCATTCTTTAGTCCCTACTCGCTAAGATTGTTGTCACTAGCCACTAATCCTGCCAGTCATCGGTTTTCAGCACTTTTTGTATCATGGATGCAGGGTGTTTTTCTGTCTTCTTATCATTTCGGGTGTCGTGAACTGGTTTCATCTAGATTTCTGGTTTTGGAAACAAGTATTTTGTCTTTGGATAATGGATACTATCCAGATCAGGGCAAGACGAGTTGTATTGAAATCACATACAGTCCATCATTAGCACATGGCAACCGGGTAATGGATAGTGGAATAAACTGAAATCACAGACACAGAGCCATAACAAAGTATCATTATCGAAAGAAATTGAAAGCAATCAACCTTAGCTCTCAAAAAGGCAAACTCCCAATCCACTCATGACTTGATGAACATGACTTGATGAACATGACTTGATGAACATGATTTGATGAACATGACTTGATGAACATGACTTGATGAACATCATTTGATGAACATGACTTGATGAACATGACTTGATGAACATCATTTGATGAACATGACTTGATGAACATGACTTGATGAACATCATTTGATGAACATCATTCAATGCAAATCATTTTATGAACATTGTTTGATGAAGATAAACCGTTGCACATCATTTGGCGAACTTCATTTGGTGAACTTCATTTTGGTGAAATCATTCGTTGAATTTGACTGGGTGAACATGGTTGGATGAACGTGACTAGATGAACATTGTTCTTGTAGGGTTTCCACACTAGAATTAGTTATCTTCACACAAAAATAAGATACACCTGGGTCTTCCCGGAACCGCACAAATGCTTACAACTGCCTTTTTCTCTAATTAGTTTCACGTGTCTTCGATTAGAGTTTTTTTCTCTTATCTAAATTGCAATAATTATACCTGATATTGGGTTACATGAATCTCTGATAACTTCTCTCACGATCAAATTTATTAATTTAGATAAGGAATATGATTGGTTTAACTGAGCTATTCATAATATCACGCCTCCTGCATTCTGCAAGCTATGCGTGTAGAGTGTAGACTCAATAGATAACTCATATAACTGCAATCTGAATAACTGGTCCACTAGAATACAACGCAGAGAATCACATTGCTCACCCTCAGCAATACCCATTTAGGGTTTGATTGTACCGTTTTATGTGTCATTTCTTGCAACTTCAAGTTATGATGATATTGAATTCAATCGGATCTTATGATTCTCTGACTTCGGCTCCACTATCAATGTTCATAAAAACGCCATTTTAACGTCTTATAGCTATTACAACCACCAACCGGCGAGACATCTAAATACTTACCAACCTATATATTCTAAGTGGTAAGGCAAGTAACCCAGCTGCTGTGTCATATAATGTGTGTAACCGCTGCCCATGACCACTCCTTCAACCCGGGCCTCGTGACCCCGGATTACGGACCCCACTTCTTTCAGACCCTGCTGATCCACGAGGGATTGGACGCTTGCCAAGTTGAGGTAGGGTATTATATTCGTGTCTCATGGGCATGCTCGTGTGTATACATAACCCTCGTGTATACTTGTATAGTCGTAGAATGTACATTGTATACTCTATATAGTTTTGCGAATTGTACAATCCTGGCGTATACTACACTCTTCACTGTATAATTTACTGTGAATAATTCAGGGGATTACTTTAACTTATTCATTGTCCTTCATTTGTGTGGAAATTGACAAATTGTGTGGAAATTGACAAATTGTGCTGAGCGTTCATCTGCAAAATTTCCGTTATTTATCACGACTGCTCCAACTGTGAATATGCGATGAATCAATGCTATTCAGTCTGCATACCTTAAAAATCATAAGAAGTCTGATCCAAACAGCACACTAGTTATAAACCACGCAGTAACTCACTTATCATAGAATACGCGGTCCCCTCGTACCCTGTATGAAACCCTGTGTAACACATAATGCCCTCTTTTCAGTTCTCGATGCCGAGCATGCCATCAGAGAGATCCATGTCTGCTCCCTGCATCACCGCCACCAAAGATGAGATCGGGTGAGTGCAACGAAGGGTTACCAGTCATGGTTACCAGTCATGGTTACCAGTCATGGTTACCAACTTGGTTACCAGTAGTTACCAATGGCAACCGTTAACCATGGGTTGCGATAAATATCATCGATCATTGATTATGGACAATTTCGTTCCAAGAATTATAGATGAATCCATTCCAAAGAAGCCCATTATTAAGATCTCCGATACTATGTTCATATTATTTCCAAAACACAGTCAGGGGTTATGAACTTATATCATCCGGTTATTTAGCAAACGTTGTCGGTTAAGTGCTGATAAAATGATGAATGTTGAATTTTCATTGAATTCAAAGGCAGGATTTACCTGAAATTAAAAATTTCTCACAGAATTATATGTACCAGTGGGTACCAGTGCTTCCCAAAATGTGTCTTAATCTGTCGATTACTAACTGAGTGTGTTCAGTGCCTGAATCCCAATGGAAATATTGAAATATTAGATTTGATTCGAACTTCTCGCCATTTACAGAAGTGTTATTCATTCTAGAAAATCGGTTGTTAATAAATTATAAAGTTCGCTTACAGAAACATCTTTCAGCATCGAAAATATATATTTTGTGATACCTCTTTAATGAAACTCAACTTTCCGATCATTGCTTTAGTTTTCTTTATTCGCAACTTATTTAAACGCAAGGAAATATTTCAGGGAAGGCTGTGACGATGACAACGAGTTTTGGTATCGATATTCACAATACCTACATTGAAATTGTTTATTTATATTTGTTTGTAACAATTGCAGACTGCAGTAAAGCAGTAACAGATTTCTTGTTGAGAAATATATTTAAGAATAAACACCCCATATTTTCAGCATCCTTTTCATGAGCATAATAGTTTCCCACTCATGGCGTTTTCAAACACAAGGAAATGTTTTCAGGGATGGCAGCGATGATGGAAATATGGCACTGAAGGATTTTGATCAGCAGCTATTAGCTCAAGTCGTCGCGGCCACGCCTCCTTCTCACACAATTTTCAACAACCAGTACAAGTATGTACCAAATGTGGTAGCTTCTTGGTAACCATGGAAACTTGCATGGTAACAGGGTTTGCATGGTAACAGGTTTTGCATGGTAACACTGGTTTTGCATGGTAGTCTGGTAAGAAAGTAGGAATTAAGAACTCAGGCAAGATGCCACGTATTTCTAGGAAGCTTAGTTAATTGAGCGCTGCTAATTGGAATAGTATGTCAATTGTAAGTTGAAAATTTCATTTATCCGCCATCTTAGAAGTAAGTCATTTAAACTTGAAACCGTGATATGAATCTTGTTGAATCTTTTGTATAACAATTACTTTATCCCAAACCATCGTTTGAATAACTTTCAGAATCTTTCTGATCGTTATGCAAGCTATTCAATCTTACTCATTCCACGCATTTCAGGGTGAGACGTGAGATCAGTGTACTCTTCTTTTAAATAATGACACACCCACACTAACATAGTGTTAGCTGAACCCTAACCTCTCTTAACAGCATTGGCTGGAGCCATGGAGAATATCTACGATCCTGTTTGTGGGCCAGCAGTCCGCCCCGTGTAGGCCCCGTGTAATCATATGCAGGACTGCTGGCCCAGTAATCGCCTAGGTAAGACACACTCACAGACTCTCGGTTGTAGCGTGGCGTGTAGTTAAGTGGGAATCACTCTTTTCTCGGTGGTTAAAAAGTAGGAAATTTGTTTTATCTGTGTTATGAGTGGAAACAACTATGAGGCTGAAATCTTGTAAATTCACACAATAATTGAGTAAAGATGTTTACAGATATAGTTTTATCTACTTCTGTTTGATTTTCATGTTTTTTTGCAAAACTTTGAAAGCCTTATAGTTGTTCTGCTCATTTCATTTATTTGGGTTAATTAGGTATACTTTTATCGGCCATTTTCCAGAAGCCCAGGTCTTAAAATGTTTCGTTTCTCTTTGAATTAAGTGACTTTATTGTTGAGTGTACTTTCAGTGTGCAGATTGTGTCCTAATTCCACACGGTCGAGAGAGAAAAAGAGAGATTTCCCCTCAGTAAGCAACTTGTACTGTATATCACAATGGGGTAGCAGTTAGTCTTTTCGCGTTGACTAGTACGCGGTTTGCTGTCCAAGAAGGAAGGTGGGGCAACCTCGGCCCTTACTGATATTTACTGATCTCAGCCAGAAAAGAAATGCCCAGAAATTATAGCACCTAAATACAAAAAATAGAAAAACTGCCTTAAAACTTGTAGCTTCAACGAAAATGGTCGCCAATTTCGTTTGTTAACCCACATCAAGGTTCTTTATCGAGTACCATAAAGGATTTTCTGTTCATGAAAACCGACATGCTTTAGTTTCGTTTGTTCACTTAAACTCAATTTCTCAATTATGTCGTTTAGATTTGAAGTTGTCCACCCTTTCTTTTGGGCATGCCCGCTGGAAATTTCCTCAAACGTGAAAAGCAATCTATTTTCGTTTGTGTCTTGCCTGTGAAATTCGTGCTTCGTATTCTTAATCTCGATTGTAGTAGTCTTGGAATTTAGGTATATTTACCCTCCTGCACAAGTTCACTAAAGGAAAAAGGAAACGGCCAAAAATTTCTTGAACACAGTGTAAGTTTAATCTTAAGGAAATTTCAAAGATCCACATGCATTTACCGGCTGGTTTTGGGAATTTGGCCGATAAGGTATTACACACAGGTAAGTAGACTTTTTTGACTAAAATTTGATTGCCGAAATAATTCATTCACCTGAAATATTCAAACAGTTGATTAATTCCCTCAAAAAATATTTTGTGTCGACTGAACTTAAAACTTGTAGTGAATTTCTTATTTCAATTCATTTATTCATGGTCTTTGATCTTGGTCGCTCTTTTGAAAAGTTATAGAGTCAAGACTTAGGAGCCTTATGGAAAACCTCGAATTAGCGAATCCTACCTTCCATTTAATTCGACCCCATTTGGTATTTTGTTCAGCAATTTTAGACCTCAGCTTAAGATACAACTTATCATGAAAGGACTCAAGGTATTTGCATGGTTTTAATTTGCTGACTGTAGTTTTATTGATATTCCAGTAAGAAACCTAGGAATAGGATTAAATTCATTGGGGTTCAGCTCGACACGCTCATTCTGTTACAAAATACCTAGAAGAAGAATGTGTCTATATTAGCAAATAACTTGATTGTTACACGCGAAGGACTTAATAACTAAAATACTAACATGATGCATAGTCTTGATTGTGAGCACCATAGCTGAACCCCTGAATCACAAACACGCAGTGTATTTTCGTAAATCCGTTGTCAATATCGGCGGCGTATTAACTTACCCATCTGAAATGGATCTTTGAATGAGTTAATACTCAGCCGATATTGATACCCCATTCAAATTAGTTCATCCTTGTGTTTTGTTAAAGAATATGTAGTAGAGTTAGACTTGAATTATTATAGCTGGATTGGCGAGTTTTTGATCGAACATTTATGAAATAACTTTAGGCATAACTTTTCAGGTAAAAAGGTAAACCATTGGAGAATGAATCATTGAAATTATCAATATTGAACCAAAATATGTATGATGATAATTAATTTCTTTTGATAGGGCCGAGAGTGCTAGCGAAATAATTTCCATAAAAGTATTTGCTTTTGATTTAAAAAACATGTGTTTTCTATTCACACTCCAACCAGTAAGTACATGGTAATATTGGCGTTGCAGCACTCTCCCAATTAATTGACACCATTACTTTCAGTATTCCCTCCTCTAGCGGATTGCATCTGCAGTGCGCTTGGGTGCATTTCACCTCCTCTTCAACAGTTGTTTTTCCTACAGGTACGAATTTATTCTGGATGCACCTATTTCTGTGGTCCAGAAGAAAGGCGATGACACGCTCACTTATCTTAACAAAGGTTAGTGATGGCTATATTTCCTCTTGTTGGCTCAGTTAGTGATGGTTATACTTTTTAACTTCCTCTGTGAGGATAATTGTGAACTTCGCTGAATGATTTTCCGTGGGGGATTGCGGGGTTTTTGACTCTCGTGGGTAACTAAATACCTTTTATTGAAAATTCGCCACAGTATGGAATTGAAGAAGTTTTATTCAATTAAGCAATAAGTGCCCTTCATAAAATGGCCTATAAAAGTTCTTTTTATCTCCTTCTTGTGACTTGTGACGCGGCCGTAGATTTCTGCTGGAAATAAGGTCGACCTATAGGAATTCATGGATTTATCTGTTGGAATTTTGCCAATTAAACAGGTTAACCATTACTGAAATCGGGAGAAAGCAAGTTTTTGAATGTTCAGAAAACACTTCCCTGAAAGAGTTCTACAGAATTCCCAAAAATAGAAGTGGAGTTGTTTTTCGATAATGTTCATATTTTCAGCACAATATTACGTGATCAACTTCCTTTCCAATCCAAACAACAAGGACCGACTGGACTACAACCTTAAAGTCAAGGTAATCACAGGATTAAATTGATTAGATGATTATTGATGGTGATAATTGTGTGACGTATCATATTGGATCGTGAGGGCTTCAAAAATATATTCACGGTGCTATATGGTTTTAAATCTACAAAACACAGTTCAAATTTGCAGTGATTTTATCAACTCATGTCTCTGTGTTAACGTCTCTATGAAGCGTGGTAACCGTGGTAATTTCAGTCGATAGTGCACCTGGTGTTCCGGAACCAGGATCGTAAGAAGGAATACGAGCACTGGACCTACTGGTACTCCCAGCAACCCAATGCTAACATTAGGGTCTTCGACGTGGGTAAGTACCTCAACTATACCTTGACTTAAACGAGGACTAGACATTGATTAGATTTGGAAATCCCTTTTCAACAAGAATTGCGCCTGCCGGCGCATTTCTTGTGCCCGTTGTTCCCGTATGCAGGCGCTTAATTTCCTGTTCCCCGGGGCTGGTATAAAAACACGCCGTCATTTGATCATCGATCATTGTCCGTCTCATTTACTGACATGAAGAGTTGACGATAAAACACTACTATCAATACCATTACCAAAGGGCAAAGTACCAACATCATTGAATCATTTTTCTGAATATTTCATTCATAGGTATAGACTGAAAACAATAATTGTGTTCGTTTTCTCTTATCTAACATAGGTGAGCGCTTAAATTTCATGAAACAATAAAGTTCGCACGTGATCACAAATCACACGTGCATTTTATTGCGCGCGCAACACCTGCCATGTTCTGTTTGCGCCCAACACCTGCCATGTTTTGTTTGCGCGCGTACTCATTCATTCTTGGTTGTTTCCTTTTGAGTTTTGTGCGACATCTCGTGCTCACATCAAGCGTTGCACATTATCAAGCGTTTCCATTGATAACAATGATTATATCATACGAAATCACATTATTTTCTGTCCTTGCAAGTTTCTGCAGTTTGAGTTTATGTTGCTCAACTATCACAGTCAAAGCTCACTTTAAAATAAAAGCTTGATCGAGGATTTCTCATGGTGACTATTGATATTCAGCCAAATGCAATGTACTTCTTGGGCGTCGAAATTTGTGATTTTGTTAAGATCAACTGTGCCAGCTTGAAGATAAAGAGAAGGATTACTAACCAAGATTGAAGAATGAAGATTCAGATATCGTAAATTCATCTGGTACCGGGACAAAATTTCATCTCCTACTTTCCTCAGCACAATTGCTAAGGTCAATAATCATTGATCGAACTCAAATTGCTCATTGTCAATTGTCAACTGCTTACAGAAAAATTTCAATTTGATTGAAACCTAATCAAAATTTGATGGAGATTTCCAAGAAAATCGATAAAAATTCATGCACCTCTTGTCATTGACAAGTTTGAGGGAATTTAAGAATAACGAAGTTTTTGAAAAAGAATCAATTTCCAAGTTTCAACATTAGGATGGACAGAGTATTGAACCGGAATACCTGTAAGCTGCAGTGCACATTGTACAGGATGCCACTACACCACGCTATACTGGCGCGAGTGATATTATAAAGGAGCAGGAAATGATGGAAAAAGTGACATACCACGGATCGCATACGACCAAATTCGGTCGCGCGCAGCACACCACCTATTTCAGATTTAACAGTACGCATAAAGGTAGTATACACACAACCCCCACAAAACACGATCTCTGCTAACCTTTTCTCAATGCCTTTTTGTAAAACAAAAACGCGATTGGGAACAGGAAAAAATTTTAGCGACCCGTGCGTTTGATATCTGCCTTCTCTTTCATATTCTCTTTTTAATTGCTAAATTAACCTATTATTACAGCTTTCAAAAACAAAAACACTGCATGTAGACATGTGTTCATATCAATCTTATCAGATGAGAGGGCTTGTAAGAACGTTGAAGAGATCAGTGAGATTGGGTGCAACGCTGTGTCCTTCACTTGGAATTCTAACATCGGAGCTAGCATTGTCCTACGAATCAACTGCCTCAGGTACATTTGGAGCAATTGACTCATTAAGTCATTGACTTTACCTCAAAATAAGGAGATAGACAATCAAGATCTCTTCAGGACTAGTCCTGAAGACAGTATTGAAACTCTTAGGTGTGAAGTTTTCGTTACGTTTAGGCACTTGAATCCTTAGCCTCGCACGACCACCCTCTCCCCTCGCAGCACTGAGTTCAGTTCACAGAAGGGCGTGAAGGGAACCCCTCTCTACATCCAGATGGACACCTTTGAGGACACAGACTCACTCAACCCAGAGCCAGCAGACAGATGCTACTGTCAGATCAAGGTACAAATTCCCACGCAATTGATTAATTAAGTAATTAATTATGCGCGTCGCGCAATAAGAAGCTATCTGAAGTCGTTTGGGATCCGCGCGCACCTCAAAGTTGCCTGCTTGTCAGTGACGTGTGACGAGAAATGGCAACTTTTTTGCCTTACCAGGGTTTCGTGTATTATTGAATTACCACCATTATTCGGATCCGTGATCAGTGACCCGCGGATACGTGACCTACTGATAAATATGTGACCTTGTTTACGCAAAATTCCTATCCTTTCTCCGTATCAATACGCTTTTGAGACAAGAGCACTTGTGCCCTCTTTATTATGTTTTCTTTAAATCGTGTCGCCTTAATGTGATTAACAGAGACCTGCAGAAACTCTTCAAATATGGCATGTTTCTGTAAAACTTTAAACATGGTGACGCCCGTATATTTATTAGTGATGCAAGAGATAAGAGTCAACCAAGTTATATAACTTAAATACGTGACTCCTAATAACTTAATAAAGTATAAATGTATTATGGGTCTTAATTCAATAAATTATTTATAACTCGGCCATTTGTCTGAGCCTTTGTGGAACGCTGATGAAATACCAAAGTTAAGATAAAATCTTTATCTGTACCGTATAACAAAGTGTAGGTAAGTTGTGATGGGACAATAACTCACGATAGGTGATAAAGATTTTTAGAGAAAAACTTAAAGGGCTGCAGAAAGTGCAGAAATTATTCATACGTGTCCTTTCAAATCTGAAAATATGTTCGACAGCCTCATACTAAGCTGATCCCGTCATTTAGCTCAAGACATTGTTTTTGAAACTGAAAAGTGGAAATGTAAAGGAAAATGTCCAGGTTTTCCGTGATAAAGGCGCTGAGAGGAAGAATAAAGACGAATCAAGGACTGCCGAGAGAAAACTACAGAAACTTCTCAAAACTGGGCAAAGTACGTTAGGTTTTTCTAATGTTGGTTAAAAACTATAGGCAGTTACCAGCTAAGTTAAATGATAGATAGATAGAAATCAACATTTCATGTCTATTCTTGGTCATGGTATCTCTTCTCTTTTAGCTGTTGGGATCTTCTTTGGAGCAACCTCATTTCTCATTTAATCAGCAAATATCCTAATATCTCCCAATCCTCAGTAAAGAACAGTGAAGGAGACCCACATAACATTGTGTCCGTATTCCACAAGCCCTGCAAACAGACAGTCCTCACCAAAACGACCATTCTCTCCCCTAAACCTGTCATTTTCACTGCTCCCGTCAGAAACCTGACTTTCAACTCTGTCGTGAGTGATTTCACTGCTTTTTAGAATTTGATCATATTTGAGAAATCAAGAGTCAAGACGATAATGTTATTTTGAGGAAGCTTAATTGTCAAGCGTGAAATATGGAGATTCTGTAGAATTCTTATCGCCCAGTTCACTTTAAGATTAACAAAACCATCACCCTCTCACCACCCCTGTCTGTCCCTTAGGGTGGCTCATCAGACGAGCCAGGCAGTGTGCCGGCCTACAGCCCCCCTCACCCGATCACCTACCCCTCCTCCACCTCCCCCTCCACCTACCCCACGCAGTCTGGCCTCATGGAGGCTGGGAGTCTGAGCAGCATCAGCAGTCTGGGCAGTACTTGTAGTATTGGGGACCAGAGCACTGAGACTGTGGTGGCTGCTGGTGCTGCTCCAGGACCGGCCTGGAGCACTTCCCCGGGGAAACAGAACGACTCCCTCTTCGCTCTCATCAGGTTCATTACAGGGGTCCGGGGTTGTGATTAATGTTTGTTCCGTTTTGTTATTTTGGTTGTTTGGCTTTCATCACCAATTCTTGGTTTTTTTGTCATTTTGTTTCTTCATCATATTGATCAGGTAAGCTTCATTCCAAAGACTTCACTCTTTATGGTTTACTTCACGATTCATGCCGTGCTTCTTATTGGATCACCATTCACCATCGTTCCATATCGGCAATTCCCAATAAGCACTCGTCGGTCGGCCCTCTTGGGATGAAAAATCTCACGAGTGCCGTCTTTTTGTAACATCATAATGACATAAGCACCTACCATTACAACAAAAAATGTGCTATAATTACGGCATGAAGTAAATTGCAGTGCACGATGCGTATGCGGTAATGCTGATAATTCTGGAGAAAAATCTCGCAGAAAACAAGTTTAGGTACAACTGTTCTAGTACAGCTGTCAGTAGAGCTAAAGTCCTAGTCTCAGAAGTGGGTAACTTGTTCTGGGGAAGTCTTTGGGCAATAGGGCACGTGCAGAGCACTATTGATGATATCTGATAAGGAAGTAATCCAATTATTTGAGAGGGCCATGGTATCAAGGGTATTTATCTTGATATCTCGTATTTGGCAGCAATTTCAGAAGTTACAGGGACAGTTCAAACTGCGGTTAGGTGTGCTCGGTGTAATTTTACGCCGCGCAAACTTACGCTGCGCGCACAAAACTGCATTTTGAACTGACACCGTTACCTAACATAGCAATATAGCATTGGCATTTTAGATTTCGTACGCTCCATCAGTCATCACACAGAAGCAATTAAACTCGTTTGCTGACGGCTCTTTACCCTCTCAAAACCGGTAACTGGCTTTTAAAGTTAACCATCGCTCCCATGCCAAGAAGTCGCTTACCTGATGAGCTGATGTGGTAACTGGTATCGGTTTTGAAATAGGATTCCATGATTTACCCCAACTCCCAAGTTAACCAGTTAATAACAATGGTCGATACCACCCATTAACCAGAAAGTTATCCTCCCATTACCAGTTTATCACTCGAGCTAACAGCCATTATACAACCAGTACCCACTACCCATATAACCAGTATCTGATAACCCGATAATAGATTACCGCATAACAGATAATGGATTACCCCATAACCTGACCGCTGTGGCTAAAACCAGTATCTCTCTGCTAACCCGATAATGTGACCGCTGTGGCTAAAACAGGCTGCAGCATGAGGTTTCCAGGTTTCATGAGGAGTATCACCTGTTATAGCGGAGACCACTGTGGTTTGCTGGCCTGATAATGAGCGTCATGTGACCCCCTGTCACGCGGTTGTCACGCACTAATTTCCACTGCACATCAATGCTGCGCGTGACAGTGAACTGGAGGCTCTCATTCGCCTGCAGGGCTAATTACCTGGCACGTGACCACGCCACGCGGTTAATTTGTGTCACGTGACCGCCCACGTGCGCGCGCGTCAGCCTTTAGAGAGAGCTCTCGGTTGATGGTAAAACACACTGAACCGGTTTGACTAGTGCGTTAACCTGTTCTGGAGAGCTGTGCGCCGGTTGGAGAGTATAAAATCACGCCTGCCTCACTTCTCCCTGAAACTAACACTTTCGTTGCGTCTCTTCATTGACTTTCAGAGCTCGTATAAGACTCTAATCGCTTAATCGGTTTAATTTAAATAGCTTGAACTTTCAACCAACTAGTTAAACGTCAGTCATGACTATTTCATTGACGCTTCTGAACGATTTGTCCAACCTAACAGTTAAAAAGTAAGTTAACTTTCATTCACTGGGATATGAAACCAAATTAAAACATGATTATATATCCCAACAAAATATACTCCTTTTGAAATCGAGTAATATCCACATATTTTATTGTAATATTATTTTCTGTACCCCTATTCTTCGTGCTACCTATTTTTATTTACATACTACAGTACAGAGGTGCTGCAATATGATCAACCATGTCTCTATATGCAATGAATGTTGAAATTGAATACATATTACAAAATATGCAAATCAAAATGTTATGAACATACAAACATGTCGTTCATAACTATTTAAACTATTTAAGTACTAAACTATTCAGTATTCATGTATTGAAGTATTGAAGTATAGATGTAATATTTATGAAATTGTCTTTGGATAATTGATTTTCCGTTGGGAAAAGAATAAAACAAGCAGCTAAGTAGGTAAATTCGAAAGTCTCATGTTTCGAAGCGCCTATTGATAATCATGTTAAAACCAACTATAAAAAAATAAAAGGAAGGAATAAAATGTCAGGTTTGATATGTGGGCTTTTTAAAAGTCTAACTGGTTGTAGGTATTGTAGGTATGTTGCAATTCTAAGTTCGCCTTTGACCTCCAGCCTCTTAAAATACAGCAGATTTTCACAGCATCCTATTCTTATATGAACAATTTATGAATCTTATTCCCTCCCCATCCTGATATTTTATTTACACCCTTGTTCCATATGCATATTTTTAGTCGAATTTTTACTCGAATATCCGCGAGAGGAAATTCGAGTAAAAATTCGAGTCGAATTTCTGGGATATTCGGGCAAATATCCGCGCAAAATATCTGTCAACGTGTTTACAGATTTTCTCTGCTATACTCGAATATTTGCGGTAATTGATACCTTGATTAGATCAGGCACCAATGCTAATTAGTCGGATATTTGGGTGAGATATTTGCTCTTGGTTCCATATGCATATTTTCTGTGAGATTTTCTCATGACGAACTTAATGAGATAATTAATATACCTACACACAACCTATTACACGGCTGTGTTCTGCGTACAGTGTGTACCTACACACTTTTGAATTAGAAACACACACGGACTTGCGTCGTTCGAAGAAGTGGATATTGGATAAATTTCTGCTTCTCTCAAAATTCATATAAATACTGACAATTGTACTCCAGTACTCAATACTTCAATAGTACCCTCTCAATAATTTACAATGACAAAACTAATTGTAAAACTTAAGTTTAAATGATACGACTGGAACAGTTGGTATCGCTATTAAAAAGCTATCAGCTATCTTAACTTAAATCATATCGTAGTGCGTCATCTCATGACCATTACCAAGACTTGAGCATACATTATGAAAGTATGAAAGTATAGTACGGGGGAGCCCTGATAGTACAGAGGAGCCCAGATTGTACCGGGGAGCCCAAGTTGGTACGGGGGAGCCCGAGTTGGTACGGGGGAGCCCAAGTTGGGATGGGGGAGCCCAAGTTGGGATGGGGGAGCCCAAGTTGGGATGGGGGAGCCCTGATAGTACGGGGAGACCAGATAGTACGGGGGAGACCAGATAGTATGGGGGAGACCAGATAGTACGGGGGAGCCCAGATAGTATGGGGGAGACCAGATAGTATGGGGAGACCAGATAGTACGGGGGAGCCCAGATAGTATGGGGGAGCCCTGATAGTACGGGGAGCCCAGATAGTATGGGGGAGACCAGATAGTACGGAGGACCCCAGATAGTATGGGGGAGACCAGATAGTACGGGGAGCCCAGATAGTATGGGGAAACCAGATAGTACGGGGGAGCCCAGATAGTATGGGGGAGCCCAGATAGTATGGGGAGACCAGATAGTACGGGGGAGCCCAGATAGTATGGGGAGCCCTGATAGTACGGGGAGCCCAGATAGTATGGGGGAGACCAGATAGTACGGGGGACCCCAGATAGTATGGGGGAGACCAGATAGTACGGGGGAGCCCAGAAAGTACGGGGGAGACCAGATAGTACGGGGGAGCCCAAATAGTACGGGGGAGACCAGATTGTATGGGGGAGCCCAGATAGTACGGGGGAGACCAGATTGTATGGGGATATGGGAAACCCAGATAGACGGTTTCTCCCGGTCATGTTTAAGTTTATGGCATCGTTCATTATATCGGTCAATTCATTAACAAAACAGTCTAATTGAGTGACAATTGAGGGATATCTGATTAGATTGAAATTATAGCTATCAATGCTATCAAAACACGTTGGTATCAATTTGGAATGTTCACGATACAAAATAAGGAATGCTGGTACTCCTTCTAGCCTATACGTCATCACAAGGACCCCAAGAAAAATAATGATTTCAATCGCATTCATTCCCTTTTCGCACTGATCTTTCCAGTTTCGGATCAGAACTTGAACACCATCAACCATATTGCGTGTATGATGCAAGTGTGTACATATAAGTCATTATACTATTACTCTATTACCCTATTACAATACACTGAGGTGATTATGATGTGCTCGCCCATCATTCTGCAGCCGTGTCGTCTTTCAAAATTGAATTACGATTCACCCTGCGTGCCAAAAGTTCGACTGGAAAATATGCATATGGAGCCCAGAGCGTCTCTGGGATTTTTTCAAGGTCAAATATTCGACTCGAATATTCTAGTCGAATATATCAATATGGAACAAGGGTGTAATCTACAAACCACAGTACAGAAGTACTGCGATTTGACCCGTTCATATATCTGTGTTATCGATGGTAAACCTAATTAAGTTATAAAGTTATCTTCAATTGAGCGAGGCCCCCAGAGCATTAGTCTTCAACTTTCATTACTAATCCGGAGGCAAGCAAAAATTCACAGCCAGTCTGCGAGGCTGTAAATCCATGTTCTAAAAGTAACAGTCGAATTCGACAGCAATTTGAATGAATCTAGAAAATGAGAGAGTGGTTTGAGTGTCGTTCGCCTAACTTATTCCTGTCAGCTGATAGAACATTCCCTGAAACGCCTGGCAGTAGCTAGTCCTAGACTCTCGAGGTTAGTGGTAGGTTGATCACAGCTGTGGAAACTGGAAATTGGGTGAATCTTTCTGGTTTCTAAACGCCAGGGTCCCAGATAACTCACCATATCAATCAAAATATCATGGTGACTGGCAAGTGGCGACAGATATAGCTATATTGGGAATGTGGATCTTTGGATTGCTTCCAAGCCAGGATATTGGAATAAAATGGTTAGGTGTTTCTCTTCAATTTATAGATTCAATGCGAATTCTTAATACCAAAATTTGGTTATTAACCTTCTTTCATCATTGTTGATATCTTGCATGGTGACTCTTACTATTTAATGGACCTTGAATGATTTGGTGTAACTGAGTTTTAATCAATATCTAAGCGATTTGAATCCACTTTGAAATATTGAAAAATGTAATTGTTTACAATTTACATGATAAAATGTCAAATCATCAATTCAGCATTTGCGTGTTCGATGGTCATTGGCATAATACGATACTAAAAGGAACCCGCATGATGGAAGCATTTCGCGGAAAAGCGGATTCCGAGAAAATGTTCATTTCGAAGAAATGATTGAGTTACACCAAATCATAGATTCTTTGCTCATACAAAACCAGGATAGTAGGTACCTATCTGGTTTAGCAATTCGGTTGAATATCATATGATCGAAATAGTGAAATACCAATGATACTAGCTTCTCTAAAAATCTAGTGCTGCATCAAAACCGTTCTGAAATGTCAGATTGTGTTTTGATTGACTAGGGATAGTTACATGGTTAATTTTTGGCAAATGTCGGCTGGTCCCATGTCGGCAAATGTCGGCGAATATCGGCTGCAATATTGGATTATTTTAACCAACTCCACAGGTTCCGGGTGTTTGCGGCTACTGCCTCAGATTCTAATTTAGCACTCCGAATTTAGTAAGACCTCGAAATATCATGAGCTCATTATCCAGTTCATCATCCGAGTCTTCACTCAGATAATCACTCAATCACCAAGCTCTCACGAAGGCTTGAGTGGAGCTTCACTCACACTTTCACCCGAATTTGTAATTCAATTCGTGCTGCGATCACTCATTCACTTCCTCTCGCCCTTATGGGATCCATTTATGGGCCATTCTTCTTTACTCAAAATTGTCTCATTTAATCCCTTCGCTATATCACTTCCCACAATTTTGTCTGTATTTGTTGTGATATTATCCTAATTGTTAGTTATCTTATCTTAGTATCTTATCTTGGGGCGAAGGAAAGTGCTGTTTTGCCTTAAAATTTTGCGTCACAGGGGCAGTATGAAGTATTGAACTGCACTTTGCGCGTTGTTTAAGATTGTACGGTGTATAGACATGTTTATGCGCCATGCAATCTTAAGCCGCTCTCACAAGGGACGCGCGAAATGAAGTTCGAACAACCACTGTTTTTCAAACTGACATTTGAACAAAGCAAACTGCTTCGAATATGCACTTTCCTTTGCTATTCTATCGACATGTATCGTACTGCAAATTCATGAATTGAACTTAGAAGTTAGAAATTAAAAAAAATAAGATGAGATCATCTGAACTCAGTCTCAAATTACTAAAAAACGACGAAATTTAATAATATTTATTTTCCAATTCATGGCTTTCAAGTACAAATGATACAGTTAGAAATAGGTATACAAATTACTGCATAGTAAGATAGTAAACTAGAATCAAGAGTAAGTTTTTTCCCTTCAAATAAGCTGCTTAAAGGCAGCTATTTCATCATGCTAGTCGAAGTATTCAGGTGAAGCATCTCAGACAAACTACCCACCCTAACCTGATAAATTCTATATTATTACGAATATAGAATTTCTAGATATTTCCCATCCCCACTAAATTTACTAAACAATATTTCGACTAGCATGGTGCTCTGTTGTCAGAAGCCTAACTCTTGCTTTTTCTCAGAGAAAGAGATACGAAAAGAAGTTTATCTCAAGCCCTCAATGCTGCCAACGTAAGTTATGTCCATGTGTGCGTGTAAAACATAACTTTTTCCCTTCAAATTTCGTGCTACAATTGAAAAACACGCGAACGGCATAGCATCGGATCTCATGATTTCGATTTCATGAATTTCACATACTGTAGTTTCTTATTTGTTGTTAAAACTATGGGCGGAATTTGGTATTTTGGTGTCCCAATTAGAACAAAGTGGCACTACCTGGTACTTTTTGACGGGTTATTTCATGGAGTGTTGTTTCAGGAAGGAGCCCAGCATCTTTCGATAGCCTCGCCTTCGGATCTCAATGTGAGTTAATCAAACTATCTCCAAATTATTATCACAACCTCTCTCAAATCTCTCGTCAAAATGATATAGTGCTGAGATAATTCTAGTTCATGCCTCTATTCTGAAGAGATGAGTTGATGACGTCAGATTTTCTTGGTGACGTCACCGAATCATCCACCTGAAATTAGTATCTTTTTAATGCTTCTTTATTTCAATTTCTCACTTTTGTGACTCCAGGAGCGCCCTACCAAAGTTCCCAGAACGCAGAAAACTCGGCCAGGTGAGAATTAAGAATCATATAAGAATCAAATAGGATGATGTGATTAAATTTTAATTTCAAATTGGCCTGCTTTTTTGAATACCTACATGACATCTCATAATTATTGTTAATAGCATGTAAATCATATGAAGCTGATTGTCCTATTTTTCAGTGACTATCTACGTTAAGAAAACAGACGATAAAGTTTACAACGCCCTTTGTTTACCCAGACTCACGTTAGACCATCTCAAAGAAGAGGTGAGATACACACAATTTATTTTTGTGTCTGCGAATTCATTTATGCCCACTTGAGATTTTGAGGACGACTACTTCTGTCAATTTCAGCATACTAAAAATTCTAATAGATCCTACAGTAAGTCCTTGTTTCAATTTATAGTATCAAAATTAAATATTTCTGATCAGGTCGCTGCTAAGTACACGATACCAAAGAACATGCCTATCAGAGTCTACAAAAGAACGCGCAAAGGGTAATGGTTTTCTTCTTTCATCTTCTTCTTCTCTCATCTTCTTTTATCTTATTTTATCCTCTTCCGATATGATTTTAAAAAATAAGACTGTTCTACTAAAGAAGATCTCAGGCTCTTCTTTTTTTAATTTGCTTCTTCATTGTATTAACGTGCTGATTCAATTTGATTGCTACCTAACATTAATAGAAAGATAGTAATAGTGATATCAATTCTAAACGTGACTGCTCCCCAGGCTGCTTATCAACATGGACACAAGGATGATAGAGCAGTTCCAAGACGAGGATGACTTCATCGTTGAGATAACCTTCCAAAACAAAGAGGGAATCTTTGAGGTGACCTTCATCTACTGAACATCCTGACCTTCACTCTAAAAAAGGTGTTCAAAGATCTGTATATCATCATGATAGGAATTAAAGACTGAAGTATGTGAACAAGCAAAAAGGAAAGACTGTGAAGTAAGATTGTCGAATCAATAGGACTTGTAATGATTACGGACATGAAGCTAGTAAAATAACACGCCGACTGGGTATATTTTACGTATGCTGCATAAGTTATTAAGATGATTTTTATGATTTATTTCAGATAGATATGAAAGAAATGTGTATTTCAATATGGAATTTTTAATTATCAGGGCTCATTCACTTGGTCCTATAACATTTGATAACTAAATTTTATGATCATAAATTTCAACACCATATACTCTTGGATAATGAAGAACAGCAGAGTTTTAACTAAAATTGCGTGACATTTATTGGTTGCATGGCAGGAGTAAACACCACCTGAAGAAAGATCCATTGAAACACCCCTTTAGAGCTACAAGTTGTGTTGGGATGGTTGTGTTGCTCAAACACCCTGACCCCAACCGTTTGTCACACAACAATTCCTTATGCACATTTGCAGCTGTAAAGAGGTGTTTGGTTTAGGTGTTTTTCCATGTACCAATGATTGAATTGTCTTTAGTAGTATGTTTAGTGTGACTGTTCAGATGCGTTTACTATTTACATATTATATATGGAATCCAGGTTATCTAATATCTATTGATATATGACAGACCTTTTCAGTTTGAAATTTGTTGAACATACATGATAAGTTTTATAGTAATTTATTGAGTTATTGTCACTAGGTAAATTTACCTTTAAATGATTAGATGATGACTATAAAGGATACTTTAGCCTGGAACCAATTGAAATTCAATTCTCTACAATCATGGAAATTCTTTATTTGTCATTAGAATGACTCCTCTCTCTAGGCCTATAGCAAAAATTTGTTGCTGAGCCTAATGTGACAGTGATATTTCACTTGGGGGATGGGGTCATCCATAAAGGATGTCCGCAAAGAGGGGTATTCCAGCCAATGGGGGACGTTTGTGGACTTAAGGGGGCTGGAGGAGTGTTGGGCCAAATGCCAATGTCTGCACTTATGAAAATTTTAGCCGATTTGACTAGTTTTTCACTGGAAAATAGTCAATCTTTTAGAATTTTGACTTAGATTCTCGACATTGAGTCAAGTAATAAAGTTGATTTTGTCTGGTGTTGTCACCATATTTGAGAAAACGGGCATAAAAGTGAGGAAACAAAATATATGGAATGACAATGGGGATGTCCAGAGGGGGGTATTTCAGGTTGCAGACAAGGGGGGAGGAGGGAGGGGTCTAAGATAGCCAATATTAAGCAGATGTACTTTATGCATAGCCCTTGGGAATAACATTCCATTGTTAAGCACAATTTGCTGACTGAATTGGATGGAGGAGAAAACGCTACAATTTTTAGCTTCTGCAGTTGTAAAAAATATTATATAGCTCAAGAAAGCACCGACCATTCATAATGAATGGTGTATCGCAATAACAATAAATTAATATCTGATGGGATATAGTCACTGTAAACTAAATGGAAATGTTTATACACAATAAGAAATCAATTGCTGAAACAATGTCTCTTATTTTGATTAAATAGTTCTGGTGCAGTGTGAACTGTGAATCACAAAAGTTTATTGAATTTCTTAGGACAAACATCTATGCCACTTTGATACATCATGATCTTTTTTAATATCTTTTCAATCTTCATATGCCTGATATAACATTGAAACAATTCATCTGCATAAAATTGAGTGTTTGACAAACTATAATGAACTGATGAACTCAAGCTTTATTTGCAGCCATTTACTTGGTTGCTAAACACCTATATCCCTGGGACTCTGTCATGTGATTGAGTGACATTATTATATCAATGACATTATAAATTGTAGTAAAGATGGGAATTTTATCCTTTTTGCTGATGACACAAATATCTTTGTCGATGCCCCAACCCTAGAAGAGGTCTACCAAAAGGGAAATTCTTTGCTTAAATCACTTAACGCATATATGAATCATAACAAACTGCATGTCAATATGGGTAAATGCTGCTTCATTCACTTCACTCCCAAAAGCTGCCCCCAAAGCTAAGAAACCTTTGTGCTGATCATCTCGAATTGAAAATAAATGAATGTAAGATAAAGAAAGTGACGTCAACAAAATTTCTAGGTGTCATAATTGACGACAAATTGTGCTGGAGTCCACACATAAAAAAGAGCTTAAAAAAGAAGCTAAAAGCTTTACTATATCTACCATATCCAGAATTAAAAAATGTGTTCCAGAGGAACTGCACAAGATCTATACTACACACTTTTGAATCACACTTATCCTACTGCATATCGGTTTTGGGCAGCATACCACAATATCAAATGAATGAAGTGCATAGAATTCAAAAAAAAGTGCATCAGGGTGTTATTTGGTGACCTTGAAGCATACAAGAATAAGTTCAAAACTTGTGCTCGTGCAAGAACAATAAATGCCCAATGCTTAGGGCCTGAATTTTATGAAAAAAGAGCACACTAAGCCACTATTTCAAAGATATGGAATCCTCTCAGTGCAAAATCTTTACTCCTTCCACTGCTTTATGGAATCCCTCAAAATACTTAAATTTCGAACCCCAATTTCACTGTACTCTATCTATAATGTTTCAACCCATAATGACATGAACCTCATTTCTCCTCCATCAAACCACCAATTCATTCATCAATCATCAGTTATGTGGAATTTGCTTAGAAAAAAAGTTGGTATATCTGACGATTTTTCATGTAAAATTGCTTCTGTCAAAGAAATCCTTAAGAAAATGCTACTTGATAACCAGCATAAGCATGACAACCTCCACTGGCTTCAAGCCATGATTTTGATATAAAGAAAATTTAATTTCAACCAACTTGTCAGCTTATTTGACCCATGCTTGGGCTTGTTGGTTCTGGATTTCTATCAGGGGCAAAAACATATCCCAAATAACTATCCCAAATGCAATGTCCCCATTCAGCAACTACATATTATTAAATATGCCCATAGTTGACTATCACTATGATTGCATATGTTACAAATAATGGTATTGAGGAATTGGCTTCATCCATCTATGAGTTGTTAAGTGTTTTCATAGTTCTCCTGAAATTTATATCTATGAAAGTTATTTATTTATTGTTGATTTATATTTGAAATAAAGCTTATTACCTAATTTACCATTTGCAATTTATAGTAGCCCAATTGGCACCATTAAACAAATTCTCCATATTCTAAGATACTTATACTGCATCAGCTGGAAAGTTTTTAATGAAAAAGGCAAATCTCAACATAGCAAATAAGTAAAACTTTAGCACAAAATTCAACTACCACTTGCCCAGTTGGTACTCAAAAACCAAACTAATCTGTCAATTCTGTTCAGGTTCGCACTATAGCAACAGCCTGTGTGTTTCCCTTTCCCCAGAATTTGACAACCTTTGACATGTTGAAATTATGCCTTCATTGTGAAATGTCTCCTCTGAAACACTCCAAAACATACTTCAAGTTAAGGTTCAACACCTAATCATAGGATAAATGGTCATGAAAAACTTTGTCAGTTTTAAACTCTTGTTACAGATGAGTACATTATGTATATTGTTAACTGAGTGTAAAATTAGGTTTATAATAGATTGTAAAATGGGATAAAAATTTGATTACTTGTTTCACTTGATTACTTGTTTCACTTGAGATGGGGCGCAGTGAGCTTATGCACACCTATGTGGGCTTAAAAACAATTTAGTCACTTAAATTCATGACATTTAAATTGATTGTACTGTCTTAATTTTGCGTAATGAAAATTAAAATCAAACGTGTCCCTTTTAGTATTCATATTTTTTCAATCTTTAAGAATTAAGCCACGCAGTGCCTGCAGTGCGCTGTGCCGCGCAGTTTTTATATTTTCATTTGAATCAATTATAATATTACTTTCAATAACGCAACCAAATCCTTAGCGCGCGGCGTAGCTCCGGCTCCTTCGAATCGACAGTCCTAATTCTGAATTCAATATTTTTATTTTTATTTTCATTTTCAATCAATCAAATGCAATTTGAACTGCGAGCAATAATAGTTATAACTTTTTTGGTGCAGTAAGAATATTGCATTATTGATATCGAGTTCACGACTCACGTTGGAGCACTGGACAAAATTTGAACTGCTCCACTGCAATACTTTCAGATCTTATCTTATCTTTTCTTATCTCTTATCTTAAAAGAGGTTTATCTGGTTGTGCTGGTGTGCTGACCGATTGGGGATTGGAAGGCAATCAATTGTATCAACAAGGCCAAGGACGGAACATGTCCATCATGATCAATTGATCAATTCATTAATACTTTTACAAACAAGGAACAATCTGAGGACAGAAGTATGCTTCTCACCCAGTAGATGGCATTTATGTTTCTGGGATGCTGGGATTTGTGGCATGTGTTGCTTCTGAAAACATCTTTGTATTAAACATAATATTTCAAATTTGGCAGATAGGACAAACTCCTTTTTGGTTAGAAATTCCTTTTCTATATGATTGTTGTTCCCACCAATAGATTATCCAGTCAATCAGTGTACATCAAATTCTGAGTCACCATCTCTCTTTACCTCATTATCTTTACTATTAAAAACCACCTGAGAAACCATGTCCATGACAAATGTTGTTCACCCTTGGTCATATGGGTCCTATGAGTCAAATGAATAGAATTTCACCATAATTCCATCTCACTTGATAGCCAGTACTCAAAATAAAGAATTGTTTCTTCAAGACATCAATCCGCAAGACTTTCTTCCTACTCTGTACTTAAACACCTACAAGATCCCACTAGGTTATGCAATGCTGTGAGCTGCAAGACCCAAGTGAGCCACGTGAAAATGAGTGATTTGCAGGCACCATCAATACCTACCTCAGCTATTAAGGTGTTTGAATTGCAAAGGTCTATCGATTATATTGTATTTTGTTTGATTTGCTACATCATATGAATTAGCTAGTAGCTAGTAGTACTGTAGTAGTCTTAGTAATAGTTTTAAAAAATAAATCATTCTATTGGTTTTAATAAATTCATGCCAACGCATGGTCAAGTCTGCTGTAAAATATAAATTACATTGTTTCATTAAATTACATTGTTTCATTATAGACCCTTCTGAGCAATGCTCTGCTTTCCCTAACCAGGGGTGTCACACACTCTGTGGGCATAACAAGGGCCCTGGTTAGGGCAATGCTCTGCTGCTGACACAGCTGCTTCATGGCTGCAACAGCAGGTTTGGCTAAGAGCAAGTGTAGTATCTGGGCAGTCTTGAACTATTCCGACACAACCGGCTGGCCGGCCGTCTAGCCGACCGGCCAGCCCGGCCCGGCTAACACGGTTAGCCGGCTGGCTGGCGTCGGCTAGCCCGGCCGGCCAGCCCGATGAGTAACCCGGCTAGCCGGCCAGATCAATCAGCCGCCGACTGGCCAGCCAGCTTGCCCAGTTAATGGCCGGCTAGCCGATCCATGCGGTCGGCTAGCCGGCCGGCTAGCCCGTGACAATGACTGGCCCGACCGGCCAGCGAGTTGGCCAAGCTAACCCCTACTCAACACCCCTTTGCCTTCCTTCTCCAAAGCTTCGTTTGCCTTCCCTCTCGGTAATATCCAATCAGTGCCTTGTCAAATTTTCAGGGACTGCCTCTCAATCGGTGCATTAATTAGGTTAACGTATTCTCGCGGTATACCTACGTATCTCGCGTCATGTAATGCCTTATCAAGATAAGAACATCGCTCTGATCCTACTTGGGATCGCATTCACTCACGTGTCTTACGTGAAGATGCCTCATCACGTGATCTGAACCGGAATAGCCAACTGAGCGTGTTTTAGGTCTCATATCCCATCGCATCTCGTTAAGGATCCCATATCTCGCCAAATGAAATGGTCTCACGTATCCACATCACCTCTCGTTAATGAAAGGCGTTATGGTGTCATGATCACCACCTCACTGTATAAATAGCTTGGCGGAGGGGTTCTGTTTATCAGTTTCTCTCTATGACAAGACCACATCAAAGACAGACACAGTTCCAGAAAAGATGATGAATCTACCACCTCTTCGAATGGCCCCTCTTCCACCACCCCCTTCCAGTCCACCTACACAGACTACATCTCCTGCTCAACCCACCTCTCCTGCTCACCCAACTCTACTGCTCCACCCACCCCTCCTGCTCCACCCACCTCTCCTCCTACACTTACCTCCTCTACAACATCCTCATCTACCTCTCCACTACGCCCCACAGCACCCACCACTGCCACAGTTTCTACTGGTACCAGTTCTACGAGACATGGCATCCTCAGGAGAACAGTCCCCGACATCTGTGCTTTATGCAAAGTCAGACACGACCCTCTCAACTGTCCAGTCCGACAAGCAAGGCTTGCTACCCACCGCAACTACAGAGATGGGCAGACACAGACTTCCCCTCTTGACTGTACTTGTGGAGCTCTCCCACCTCTCCCACCCCTGGTCCCTGTCTCTCAGCCTGTCTCTCAGCCTTGCATTGCATTCAATGTAGTCCTAATCAGTCCGTGTCACATGAGATACGTAAGTGACCGATGTTACTATTCTGTTGGAGGTATTTTCACCCTGCAATCAGTCATATTCACATAACACACGTAAGTGAATGCGATCCCAAAGTAGGAGAAGATGTTCTTATCTTGATAAGGCATTACATGGCCGCGTGATAATAGGTATACCGCGAGAATCTGGAATACGCTAACCCACTAATGTACCGATTGAGAGGCAGTCCTGAAAATTTGGATACGCTGATTTCAAATATTTTGCTCTTAATACTGTCAGATGCCCGAGAAGGAAGGCAAACGAAGGTTTGGAGGCAAAGGCCGGTGTTGGAGTAGGGGTTAGCCGGCCGGCTAACCGGCTGGCCGGCCGGCTAGCCGGTTGGCTCACCGGCTAGCCGGCCGGCTAGCCGACCGGCTCACCGACCCGACACCGACCGGCTATGCCGGCTAATCAATCAGCCGGCCGCCACGGCCGGCGGCTGATTGACCAGCCGGCGGCTGGCGGTTGGCTCACCGACCTGGCTCACCGACCGGCCAGCCGGCCGGCTAACCAGCTAGCCGGCCGGCTGGCCGGTCGGCTAGCCGGACGGCCAGCCGGTCGTGTCGGAATAGTTCAAGACTGCCAGTATCTGTTCTTGTCAGTTTAAGGGATCGGGCAGTATCCAAGTTGCCCGACACACTTAGTGGAATTCCACTATCAAGTTAGTGGAATTCCACTATCGACTTAGTAGACTTCCATTAACTGATAGTGGACTTCCATTATGAGATAGTGGACTTCCATTATGAGATAGTAGACTTCCATTAAGAGATAGTGGAATTCCACTACGAGTTAATAGATGTCCACTATCTCTGATGACTCTAATCAGCTGAATTAGGGGACACCTTATTACCATGAAATCGTATGCAGAGGAAAGTATAAATAGGAGTGATTCCCTGCTCTCTTCATCGCATTCACCATGATTCCCTCTCTACAACAAGAGCTCATCTCCATCACAGACACTGAGGAACACGCCAGAGACTTCCTGTTCCGGAGGGGGATCCTGAAGAACACTCTCTCCTGCTCTTCCTGCAACGCACCGATGGACCTCGTCTCTTGTGCCGCCTCCAAATCCCCTGACCTGAAGATATGGCGCTGCTCTCCCTGTCGGAAGTTCAGATCGGAGAGTGTCCTCTACGGCTTCAGGCTCTCCATGCATTAGTTCCTCACCCTCATCTTCTACTTCAGCATCAAGTGCATGACGAACATCGCCATCTCACAGCTGGTTGGATTGTCGGAGAAAACTGTTTGTGACTGGAGGATCTACATCCACACCAGAGTTGCAGACTGGCTAGCTGTTAACTCCACTCCCCTTGGAGGTCCTGGAGTGATAGTCGAGTTGGACGAGGCCAAGTTCGGGAAGATGAAGTACAACAGGGCGCCACCGGGAGGGACAGTGGGTTCTTGGGCAGTGGACAGGAATACCAACCAGTGCTTCCTCCTCATCTGCCCTAACAACAGTCGGGATGCTGCTACACTCCTTCCCTTGATACAGCGCTGGATCCTCCCTGGGAGCATCGTGTACACCGACGAATGGGGAGCCTACAATTCCTTGACTGCGGCTGGCTACACTCACGAAACGGTGAACCACAGCATCCAGTTTGTGGACCCCGCCACTGGAGTTCACACCAACACTCAGGAGGGCTGTGGGCTCACGTGAAGCGATCTGTTGTTGGGAGCACAGACCTGGAGATGGCACTGATAGACTTCATGTTCAGGAGACGGTTTAATGCTACTGGAGGGGCGACTCAGATTGCAAATTGTTTTAATGGTTATCTTACAGTTTTGAGGGCTAATTGATGGACTTTATTTTTCAGTTTAAATGATTGAATGCTTTAGTATAAGTAATAAATGTGTGTGTCCAGCAGACAGCACCTTCACTGCGGACAGCACCGGACATGCCTCCTCCATCTGCCCCGCCTGCTAAGAAGAGGAGGAAGCGCAACCTGACGGCACAGCGGATCCACGATGACTACGCTGAGGTGATCAGACAGGTCAAGAACGGGGTTCCTGTCAAAGACGCCATCCAGGGCACTGGCTCCTGCAAATCAACCTTCTACAAGTGGAGGCCGATAGCGGAGATGAAGATCGTGAACAGCGATGAGTACAACAGTCTGCAGCAAGCAGAATCTGACCCTGCTAACCTTCTGATGAACTGCAGAGTCAGTCTTCTGGAGGATGGGAATGCTGCCATCGCGGACGACAAGAGGAAGGCAGGGGACCTTATTAAGTAATCAGTTTAATTTTACCAGTTAAATTTTATCAGTTAAATTTTATCAGTGATATTTTGATATAACAGATTGTGTGATAATACTATATTTTGATCTAATTGTTTTGGAATTCAGCTACCATTTGAGTCAACTTTCTCTCAATCAAAAGTCTCATCAGAGATAGTGGACGTCTATTAACTCGTAGTGGAATTCCACTATATTTTAATGGAAGTCTACTATCTCATAATGGAAGTCCACTATCAGTTAATGGAAGTCTACTAAGTCGATAGTGGAATTCCACTAACTCGTCTAGTGGAATTCCACTAAGTGTGTCAGGCAACTTGGATACTGCCAGGGATCGTTCACATATTATGTAATCACCTAGGGGGAGGGAGGGCGTTTCGGAATGATTACGTTGCATGTTAATGTAACAAATACAACTACTGTAAACTTGATTACGAGGGGGGGGGGGAGTTAAAATCGGCCAAAAATTGATTACGTAATATGTGAACAATCCCTAATATCTGATACGCTACTCATCACCAGACAAAATTGCAAGAGCTTTTTGTGAGGTAGACCCCATTGCAGTCACCCCTGGTATTGTACCAGGGTATAGTTCTGTCAAGTGCAGCAACCACCTGTTTGAACTTTAAATGAAACTGAAAAATTGCTCTTTGGTCTTTGTCTTTACTCCAAGCATCAAGAAATCAAATTACACACTAATTAGTGAAGAGAAGTAGGGGATCAGTTGATGGTTAGTTCATTTCCTTGTAATACTATGCACATTGTAAATATGAGTGGCATGCATCATGTTCCAATGTTCCATCTTGAGAGATACTTCACCTGAGATTCAGGGTTAAAATATCCATGAAATAGAGAATGATTTCTTCAATACATCAAACTGCAATACTTTTCTCAAATCTCTAACTCTGTACTTGAACACCAATACAATCCCAATGTGGCAAGCAGCAAGAGCAGCAGTTTTCAGAAGGATCTTATCAATCTGGTTAAAAGTATTTACCAGATTTTGTCTGTGAGTCTGGCCATACCATGACCAACTGAGCAACAGCAGCCTTAACCCTCAAATTTGCTGTTACCTATATTGATACTTTGATACTTGGCTCTAGCAGCTATTGTGTCAAATGATGGAATATGCAAAGTGTTTTCCCAACACAACCCTAGTGTGATAGTTGGTTCTACCTATTACCTCTAAACTTTCATCTGAATTATTCTAGTCAGGCAATATTATCACCTTACTTATCTAATTTATTATGATATATTATAGTTTGAACAAATTTCTAAACAGCTCAATATTCTAATCTTTTTTTTTCAATCATAACTACATCATATCAAATTAAGAATAAAATTATGTCATTTGAGGAAAGATCAATATGATGGTTTAATGGTACAAAGACATTTATGAAATTTGATACTCTTGGTTATTGGTGTGGTGAAGATGAAGGTCACCATTGTGGGTATTGTCAGTGTGAAGATTCATCTATTTCAACAGGACTATATCTATCATTCACAACTCCTGAAAGATATAATTCTCTAATTGATATGGGTTGGAGGCGTTCAGGGATGTATCTGTATAAGCCAACTATGGAAAAGACTTGTTGCCCACAATATACCATAAAATGTAATGCATTATCATTCAATCTATCTAGGAGTCAAAAAAGGGTCATAAAATTCTTTGTTGATTTTTTAGAAAATACCAAGCCAGGTCAGTTGCCAGCAATGAGAAGAGATAGATTTTCTGTGCCAGACTCTGTGAATGATGATTTACCTCATCACAAAATTGAATCAAATGAATGCATCAAAAAATCATCTCATGTTACTTTGCCTCAAACTAGCCAAATTTCAAAAACTGAGAAAGATATTGTTCCAAATTCTGAAGGACAAAATCCTCCAGAGTCATATAAAACTGCAATACAGCTTGAAAAATCAAAAAAGAAAAGAGATTTCAGGAGACTCAGGAAACTGAAAAAAATTGCTGAAGCTCAAAAAGTTCCTTGGGAAAAATTGGACACAAGGGCTTTTGGAGTACAACCAAAGCCTTTATCTCTGTCATATAGGTTTATTTTCCTCAGGAGATATTTCTTTGAATGATAATTATTCATGTAATGAGAGGTGCAAATTGAGTTATAATTTAGTCTTCAAAACATTGATAATCAAAGAAAATCTGTATTGATTTACTCAATGATAAGACAGTTTAGCTTATTCCCGCCCTGGCCAGGGCGGTAACCCCCCGCGGTAATAGAAAAGACTGGCCAGGGTATTATATATTAGAGGAACGAGTGTCACAGGGTGATATAATATCAGGGGGCTGGCAAGCCCCCCGCGGCGGTTTGCGAGCCCGAGGGCCCGAAGGGCCCGAGGGCGAGCATTGGACGGCGGACCTAACAGTGCGAGGGCCGAAGGCCCGAGCGCGAGCTCCGAGACCCGAAGGGTCCGAGGGCGAGCATTGAACGGCGATCCTAACAGTAAATGAGCTTCCGGACATCGGAAGTGAGTTTTGTTAACTTTGCTTGCCAGCCCCCAACTATATGTTTTCATGGATTGGCCATATTTCACGTTAAAATTTGAGTAAGTTCCCGTTGCCGAAATTGCACCAAAATTTGAACATCGCATATTTAGAGGTCAAAGGTGCAACTGTCAAAATTTCAGATCGATTGGATTAAAAATGGCCGAGTTATTACAACTTGAATATTGCCAAAATCGAGGGTGTTCTTGTTAAATAGGGTTACGACCATATATATACACATATATACAGATATATATACAGATATATAGAGTATATACATATAGAGAGATGACGCTTTAGTGCAAAAGTATACCCTATTTAAAACGGCGATATCTCGAACCATAAAGATACAGAGCTCATCGACCCAGCGTTGGAAAGTAGAAAGATAGAACTTGCAGTTAGTGACCTTAAAAACTAGTTTACGTCATGATAATGACGTCATAATGACGTCACAAAACTAAGAATTTCAAATGTCGATTTTCCCAAAAAAAAGGCGTTTTTTAACGCAATTTTTCGGTATGAAGCTTTCGAGATAGGAAAAAATGCTCCTCCTAACGTAGAAAGGAAATTTAATGTACTTTTCAAAAATGTGGTCGAAAAGTTCTGGGCTCCCCCGGCATCATTGAGATATATGCGATTGTTTGAAACACTTTGACACGAAAAAAATACCAAAAAATTGCAAAACTTGTGAAGCTAGTGGAGAGAGAACGGGACCACCCCAGAACTTCATCTTTGGATATGTTGTCGGTCATAGTCCCAATTGTGTTAATGAATGGGTCTCAGATAGTTCATCTAATTTTATGACGTAATTGTGACGTCATCAGTAATGCTAGGTAACGCGAATTTTTACGCGCGATTTGACGCCAAATTTCAATATCTGGGCACAGAAAAAGGGTGATATTTTCCCAAAACCAAAAAGGATTTGGTTGTGATGGTCCGCGGCGGTTTTAAGGCGTTCTTTACTGTAAAACCCATGATATGAGAAAGAACGTGACGGTTAAAACTGCCGCAACGGCACTTTATTTGATGCATTTAAGTTACGTGAATGCTGTATATTTTATAAGTGACGTTGCAGCAGTTTAACCGTCGCGTTCTTTCTCATATCATGGGTTTTACAGTAAAGAACGCCTTAAAACCGCCGCGGAACATCACAACCAAATCCTTTTTGGTTTTGGGAAAATATAATATATAATATACATGATAATTGGGAGCAAATTTAAAACGATGAGATGTCAAGAACGGGAAATGGTAGAGCCATGATCGAGGTCAGGTTTTGTTGATCTAAGATGGGAAAATGTTATAGGCTATAAGAGAAGTTCTGGTGACGTCATTTTCACGTCACTATGACGTCATCAACTTAGCGAAATTTTATCGCTTTTTAGCGAAAATAGGCCCTTTTCGAGCGCATTTTTCACCAAGAAGGAAAGGAGATAGCGCTCTGATTTTTCGGAACAATTTTTAGCAAATTTAAAGAGCTTTCAGAAAATCATACGGATTATTGGGCTATCTCGATTTTTCATCGAGATATACGCGATTTTCTAAGGTACGGTGAAAAATCGATTTCCAAATTATAGGACAAAAGTTAAATGGTGGTGTCAAGAACTGCAACTTATCTTGAGATGAGACCGGTCAAAGTATGTTGTACAAAGGTGGAATTGTCTTATAGGCTATATGGGAAGTTGGTTTGAGTCTATTTGGGTGCTGTGATGACGTCATCAAAATCGCGTAAAACCACTAAAATAGCGTATTTTGCGATAGAACGCTATTTTGCGCTACTTTGGACATCTCTAACTCAAATAGTTTTCATCGGATTATGTTTTACTTTGATATGCTGCTTTTTAAGACCTTAAGATTTAGCTATAAAACGAGTTTCAGGGCGATCGGTCGAAGATTGTTGTCGTGGGGAGGCTTCTAAAAATTGAACTGCAAATTGATTGAAATTACGTTTATGACGAGAAATTGTACTGTAATCCTATTCTGTGATACGATGGTCTACTGATAATGGTTTCTCCATGTCTTGCAGTGAATAGGGATGGGAAATATACGATGAACTAGTGGAGCACGTGAGTTGACGCGGACGTTTTGTAGAAATTAGGGGATTTAAAGAAATTGATATTTACACGGGATTTTCGACTTGATTACGTTGAAATGAGTTTAAATACGACTAATGCGTGAAATTAGATCTAGTTGCCATATTTCAGCACGTGAGTACACACGGGCGTTTTGTAGAAATTAGGGGATTTGAAGAAATTTATGTTTACGGGATTTTCGACTTGATTATGTTGAAATGAATTTAAATACGACTAACGGGGGTCTGAATAACGGGGTCTGAATAACGGGGTCCGAATGACGGGGGTCCGAATGACGGGGGGTCCGAATAACGGGGGTCCGAATAACGGGGTCCCGAACAGGGTCCGCATAACGGGGCCCGAATGACGGAGTCCGAATAACGGGGTCCGAATAACGGGGTCCGAATAACAGGGGTCCGAATAACGAGGATCCGAATAACGGGGGGTCCGAAAAAGGGGGTCCGAATAACGGGGGTCCGAATAACGGGGATCCGAGTAACATGGGTTTAAACTACATACATCTATCAAGATATCACCACCAAAACCGTTGGACGGTTGGTCTAGTAACCCCCGCGGGTTTGGATGTGACAACGGAACCTGAAAAGAGACAAAATGGGCTGATCACATCCAAACCAGCGGGGGGTTACTAGACCAACCGTCCAACGGTTTTGGTGGTGTATTATATAGAGGCGTAGATTTATTATGTTTTTCTAAATGACTACCATTTTTCCAGGTTATCAAAAGCTGATATCAACAAGAGATTTGAACTCAAGCTTATTCGTATAGACCCTGACAATGCTGAAAGCCCATTTTGCCATACATTTCATGCTTCACACCAGGTTTACAAAAAGTACCAAATGAGTATTCATGGTGATAGTGAATCAAAATGTGATGAAAAAAGTTTCAGGAGGTTTCTTTGCTCACCTCCATTCAATGATATGAATGGCCCTCAAGAATATGGTGGCTTTCACCAGCAATACTATATAGACAATAAATTAGTTGCTGTTGGAGTTCTCGATATTTTGCCTTGGTGTGTGTCATCAGTGTACTTTTATTATGACCCAGACTATGCAGCTCTTTCATTTGGAACTCTATCAGCGCTCTTTGAAATTCGCCTTACTCAACAGTTTCATGATAAAATTCCCAGGATCAAATGGTACTACATGGGCTTTTATATCCATACCAATCCTAAAATGAAGTATAAGAGTAAATTCTCGCCATCATTTCTACTGTGCCCAAAGTCTCATTCATGGCATCCAATCAAGCAGTGTTTGGAAGAACTGGAAAAGCAAAAATACTGTATATTCAATAAGAACCACCCAGGATCATCTGAACTAAAAGATGAAGACTTGGACAATTTGAAAGTTTTAGTTGATAGAAAAGTTTGTCCATATGGTGTTTATAAGAATTTATCTTCAGCAGATAATTATAAGGATTATAAGGAGTGTTTGTATCTTTTGGTTGAATCTGTAGGCTTACAGAATGCTGAGTATATTTGTATCTATTGCTGAAATATTGAATTCAACTCCTAATATTTCAGAATAATTGTTAGATTGTTTTATATTAGTTTTTTGTTGGAAATTTCAATAGTAAGTGTGTATATCAATGAAACTTGGTTTTATGGGTTTATTTGAATTGAAGATTGAATGGAAAATGAAAACATTAGGTATGTAGTGTTAATTTGAACATTATTCAATACCTACTTAATCACGAATTGAGCTTGTAGAACTGGTGCACTAATCCAATTGATCCATGGCTACATTTTTGACACTCAATCATTGGACAATTATTTCGAATCATTTAATCTTGTCATATTTAATGGTTTGATACTTTCGTTAGAAGTGTGGTGTTCTAAAGTTAAAATAATATTGTTTTTTACCCTGACGAATTTTGGTTTCTTCTTTTATCAATAAAATTAAAAATACCCATTGACTCAGACCAAACCAAACAGAATAAAGAATCAATGTTCATTTCTATAGATTTCATATTATCTACCGACAATAAGAATTTTGAAAAATGTGAGCTGCCAGAATTTCACACTGTGTCAATTATTGTAAGATATTATTTATTAAACCATTAAATTAATATCGTCGTACATTGTACAAGATACACCATCAAGGACTTTTAAAGTATTTAAAATTTCTAATGCAATGTTTTGTAGGAAAGGAAAATGGCTGTTTCAATGGCAGACATTCTGGTGTTGGAGGAGAGAGTGGAACATTTGGAGAGGATAATCGGCACCAATACCACGGAAAAGGAAGCCACCAAATCCCTCTCAGAAATCAATGTTAAGGTACAGTTTAAGTCAAACCAGGTTAAACGACCAACTTGCCACTTTAATTAAAAGCTTGACATTAGTTTTCTCATTTAAAAGTGTAATGAAGTACTCCATATTATCTTTATGAACTAAATCTGCAGGTTGATAAGATGATAGGCAAGCACCCTAAGACACTGGCCCTGCTGAAGCGTTTGGATGAACTGAACTCCTACACAGAACCCAGCTTTATCATGAGATACGACCCCTCCAACTTCATTAAGCAGGAGTACGTGGTGGACAGCTCCGACCGCTTGCAGGTGAGGGCAGATGGTTATTGGTTATTGATTGACAAATTTTGACAGATGATTTGACAGAATATGATTAATGATTATAGGTTGATGACGGAGTAGAATTCCGAATATATTCCCGATGTCAGTTTATTAAAATCAGATTTAGTTGTTAAAATCAGCTTTTTTAATTTTGTCGCAGAGACTATAATCATCAGTATTATTGCGTGGCTCTTTCCTTTTTTGCTGAAGTAATTCTTGCTCGTTTTTAATGCTGATAGCTGACGTCAGCGTATGTCTGGCATCAGAATTTCCCGGAGAATTTCGATTGAAAGCCTGGTACAGAAAAATGATTTATTTCCCTACCCAGCAAGCTGCTGAATTGGCTCAGAAAGTTGAGGAAATGAAGGATGTGGTTAGTGGGGGCAACCTGAAGAATCTACCAGAATTGGAGAGGAGGATGGGTCCTCTTAGTCTCAAGTGCCTTCAGCTTGATGAAAGCGGCGAGGTTTACTTTTCCTAATTTCCCATAGTGTCATAACTCATAAATGGCTCGTGCAACTAAAATTTACCATTTAAATATGTGCTATTGTGCTCCTAAGACTTTAACTACGGTAAAGTACTAAACCTAACCCTGATAACCTCATAACTTAATCAGGAAGTGAATAAAGACATCAATGAGTTGGTTGACAAGTGGAACGCCATCTTGTCCACCCTCTCAGAGCAGTTTGTGATGTGGGACGAAATGCTGCGCAAAGCCGAGGAAACCGTCAAAGAGAACGATTGAGATACATTAGAATTCAATTCTAGCTGAAATTTTGTAGTTACAAGATATAAGATAAAGTATAAATTTTAGACTTTGGTTCCATGCACCACATTTGATTGTTGAATTAAATGTGGCAACATGCGACACACTGTTGGACAATAAGTCAATAATTTACTAATTTAATTTTCAATTGTACAAAGACGAAAGATAATTAAATATCTTCGATTAGATTCTGGCTTGGATTCTGGAATAAAGTTGTTTGAGAAGAAAAGGATCTATAATGCTTATTTGACAACACAGTAGTTGATACAAATTTGAATATTCTGTTGCTATTTGGTGTTTCATTGTTTGATTTGTGAAATGATTTGTTGATGTTTCATTGTTTTGAACGTTTCTGAATTGTTTGATATCCCTGCTATCATTTTTGGATTATGTCGTCAGAATGAATATGGAAAAATTGTCTAATCTTCCCACCAATCGACTGAACATATTTCTCTCCATACACCCCCCCCTCCCTCTCACCCTCCCTCTTTCACTCCCCTCCTTATTTCTCACCTCCCCTCTTAACTTAGCCCATACCGTTTGGTTATGAGTTCTACCACTCCCCCTCTCACCCTCCCTCCTTCTCATCCTCATCATCCTAACTTAGCCCATGCCGTTTGGTTATGAGTTCTACCACTCTCCCTCTCACCCTCCTTCCTTCTCACTCTCATCATCCTAACTTAGCCCATGCCGTTTGGTTATGAGTTCTACCACTCCCCCTCTCACCCTCCTTCCTTCTCACTCTCATCATCCTAACTTAGCCCATGCCGTTTGGTTATGAGTTCTACCAGTTTCCTCTCATCCTTCCTTCTTCATCATCCTATTAGCCCATGCCGTTTGGTTATGAGTTCTTTGAAGAACCCCTGGTTATCACCGATCTTCCTCGTTAACCGTTTGGTTATGAGTTCCTACCCCAGGTCCACCCCCTTCTGGCCTCCATTCCTAACTGAGCCCATGCCGTTTGGTTATGAGTTCTACGAGTCCTCTCTTCACCACCTGGTGAACTCCCTGGTTCAAGTGCCGGATGTGCCCTGGTCCCAGGTGCAGCGGATCCTGGCTCTCTGTCCCCGGGTAGACACCACCCACCACGCCAGCTCTGTCTCTCTCCGCCAACATATCGCTGTCTGCGCTGCCGCAGACTACTTCACCCGATCCAATGGACAGCATGTGGAGCAGCTGACTGCCTATTTCCTGAAACTACTGTCCCTGTTACCCAGTATTAACTGGCATTTGTCCAAGAATGAGATACAAGTGGGGGATGACTTTGTGGCGTATCTCATGGCTCACAAGATCTGTAGAGCGTTGTTAGAGGTGAAGGGAAGTGATGAGAATGTTACGTCATCCATTGCACGATGTGTGGATAACTTGCTCAAGACAGTCCAAGATCCTGAGAAAATCAAGGTGAGAAATATCTCAGTGTCTCAGACAATTAAATACTTAAATATCTGGATAAATTATATTGGAATATGCCTGAAATATTTCTGGTTCAGTATGCATTTCTACAGAACTTATCTACATGATGCTTAAAAATCCCGAATAAGTTTTAATTTCAGGAGCAAATCAAGGAAGATGACAGTGATCGGTTGCTAAACTACCTTGCTCCATCCCTTCTCGGACTACTGGATGGGATGGTAGTCCCCTCCCCCGACCCTTCCCCCTGCCCCTCTCCCCTCCCCACTCCTCCCTCTTCCACCGTGTCCAGTGCTTATGTCACTCCCACTCCCACCCCTAACTCCCACTCCCACTCCCTCTGACTTCACCCCTCCCTCCTCCATTATTCCCATCCTCACGGACCACCTCCTCCACCTACTCTCTGGAGACCCTTTCTCTGAGGTGTGTGATCTGTGGGCGTGTCTCTCTAGAGCACACCCACCTCACCAGATGGAGATATTCCCCTACCATCTCATGGCAGAGATGCAGACGCTATTCAGGTAATTTAATGATATTTTCAAGGACTGAGCTTTGAAAATCATTGTTCAAATATTATGATTATCATTTCCTGCGTGAAAGAATGGTTTTATGAAGGATCGCCCCTAATTCCCATTCTTTTACTTTCTACGATTAATCTGGAACGCTGCACTTTCAGGTCTCTAATACCCTCCATTGAAGACGATGAGCTTCTGGAGAAAGTGTTCAAAGCCACTCAGGATTTCATTGATTCGGAGTACGCTAAGATGTACCCAAAGTTCAAACAGCCAAACATTGGTAAGTTTAACCGAGTCCGAGAGTACAGTTGTCCTTTGCTAATAACTCCATACAGATTCAGTTATTCATAATTGATGAGTAATTTATTTATTCTCTTTATTCTTCACGACCAAGAAACTCAGAAATGTCCGACTTTCATTGTTTGTCTGCTGTTTAGATAAACCTAATACGATTAGAAAGGACGACCCACCCCCCATGTTTTCATCAACCTTCTCCCCTGCAGTATCCCGGTCTAGTCACGTGAACGAAGTGTCAGTATCAGCATTGTGTCAATGTCTGGAAGTGTCCACTCAGCTGATAACAGAACCCATAGTCTACCAACATTACCAGAGACTTAACAACCTCTTCAATGCTGCTGTTAACTGCAAAACACCTGACTTAGTCAGGGTACAACTTCAGGTAATTGGTATTGGTTTCGCAACTAAATGATGAAAACTTTCCAGTGCATTCATTGAGAAAGAAAAACTCTAATTGATCCAAAATTTAGTCCATGATAGAAAGAATCTAGTGTAATTATATTTATTGTTTAAACTCCCTGCCAATGACTACTTGTTTCCAGGTGTGTTGTGTCAGGAACATAGGTCTGCTCACCTCCCGCTTCCCGCTCTTTGTAGACGACGCTGTGGAGATCTACAAGCACATGTTGTTTGGACCTAGCACTAACATTTCCTTACTTCATGTGGCTAGTAGACTGGAACCTGTCCCCAGACCTGCTGAATCTAACAACATGCAGGTGAAAAGATAGGAGTTATAACCGGGGATAATGGAACAACTTATAGTGCTGTGATATCGTGTCATTTAACGTTTTAAACTTGCTCCCTAAGATCTCGTGTTGTTCTAAGGATCTCATTCAATAGGACTCCGCTTTTTGTTCTTTTTGTATTATCAAATAGGTAGTGAATACGTAAAGGAACTTCTCATTCATACTTTCATAACTGAGATAGTAGATATTCCTACATCTAATCTCTAACAGTATGCATCCCCTCAGCGTAACGCGTTTGTACGGCGCAGTACGCGACCCAAGCAAGGCACAGAAAACATCTACTCTGCTAAGTTAGACTCACTACGGGGTGCCATTATCTCCAGTCTCATTAGTGTCATGTCCGCAATACATGACACTAACCCACAGACCTGTCAAGGGTTCCTGTCTAGTGCTAGCAACCAACTACTTACTGTAGGTTAGTGAGTTTGGAGTGTAGGAACTTTATCTTGCTTATCTTGAATTCTCAGTCAACTTCAAACCCAGAATCACTTCATGACCCTTTATTCATGATATTAAATGGCGTATTCTGATGGTTGTTTTACCATGTTGATATTTCAGGGGATCAGGAAAACCAGTTAGTTATATCAACCAACGCTGTCAAAGTGCTAGGTGCTATCGCTACCAATATCTCAGATTTCGAAGTAAGTTCGTCAAAAATCCACATAACGTTTAGTCAATGATTTTCTATTGGAATATATCTTTTAAAACACAGCAATCTCCACTTACTAACACACTTGCCCACCCCAGACTGTTAAGATGGTGATACAGATATTTCGGCACAAGGTCTGCAACCCTCCCTCGCATCTAGACGCCCAGATGATAGAGCAACTAGGGGATATCATGTTAGGGGGCAATGATAAGTCCTACACGGAGGTGCTGACCTTCTTCATGCAGATATCTAGTCGAGCCTTCTCCGAGTCAAAGGGGACTAAGGTTGGTTTTGTGAGTGTTTAACTATTTCTATTTTCTGTGACAGAAGCAGCAGTCCTGAATCCTGTGACAGAACTAGATGCAGTCATGCTTCACAGAAGAACAGAACCCGCAGCAGTTCTACGACAGAACCAGTGATATTCTGGCGGCAGAACATGCAACAGCTCTACAACACAACCAGTGATATTCCTAAATCCGGTAGGCGGTGACAGAACCAACGGCAGTCCTGTAGCTACACCAGCTGTGACAGAACAGTACACTTATTTCAAGCGAGCGTGGCGCGCAATGTTTTCCGGTTACTTTTCTACTAGCAGAAAACGTCCTTGTGTATGGAAGTCTTCGCGCGTAAGAGGCAATTAAATGTACACTCGCGCGCGCGTCGCAAAACACTAATTTCGCTCAACTGGTGAGTGTGACTGCTATACATTTTCAATACACTGTACATTTTACACGCCGACACCCAAATCATGATTTCAGCTATGCCGCTGCATATATTCTGAGTTTAAAGCTCAATTTTGTTCTCATTTCAGGATTCGACTGAACACCAAGGCTACAGGCACTGTTCCTTTACTGTTATCAGAACCCTGGAGCGGGTATGTGAGAAGTTGGAGGACCCTGATAAGCTCCAAGAGCTGTTGCCATGGTTACTGGAACTCTTCGTACAGCGGAGTCTAGAGATACAGAAGCTCTGTGATAGGGAGAAGTCGTCACTCAAAGATCAAGCGGGAAATCTAGGTACTGACAATCCTATGTTCATTATAAATTTCATTTACTCAAGTCAAAAATACTTTGGACCTATGACCATAAATCTCTATGAATGACACTGAGAAGTGGTTGCCCTAACTGAGACGTTTTCGCAGGAGTTTTGCTCCCCGTATTCGCAATCCTGATGGGAAGGATAGAAAGAGTGGAGAACGTGAACAACAAGGTACAGCGCCTCTTCAGGGATTTCTGGCAGATCTGTGTCGTCATGAACTTCGTTACTCGAAGTGAGTTTCAAAGACGTTTAGTGACGTCGAAGCCCGGGGTTTTTGCCTATGGAGGACTTTAATCTTGCCCTTAAACGCCCATTGATAAGCAACCTGCAACACCAGTCCTCTCTCATTTCTCCCACTCAAAAGATCCAAGCTCCTTCTAATTCTCCGGTGCTCCATCTACCCTCTCTAATTCCCCATCTCTCCCAGGACTGGGACAGTACACAGAAGAGTGGTACGAGGGGGTGGAAGCAGTGGCAGTTAAAACCCCCCTCATGTCGAGCATGGGAGCTGACACCTTCCTAGAACACGACCTCCAGTACAACTCAGCGCTGAAGGTGGAGGGGGCTGCGCAGGAGGCAGAGTTTAGGGTGACGATCTGCGAGCTACTCCACGCTCCCGAGCTGAATAATGGCATATACAGGTGAGGGGGTCGGAGTGGGAATGAGTGGATAGGGGGAGGGGAGGAGTGGAGTGGTGCTGATCGGAGAGGGAAGCGACTGTGTGAATGAAAAGATTTTCGCCATTTTTTTACGATTTGCAAGTATTTATCTTTAATCTCTGTTACAACTGAATCTCACTTCAGGATGAACTACGGACAATGTACCTTCTTCTTGTCAGCCTACCACATTGAGCTAATGAGGGTTTCCCAGCCTAAATACACCTGCTACCACCTCTTCCACTACCTGCAAGTAAGTAATCGAATAGTGCTGTCATACTTTTAAATATTAGAATCAGCCGGAATCAGACCTTATTCCTTTATCATCAAAATTTCATGAAAATGCAACCTTTTATTTAGAGGAAGCGGTTTTCTCCTGAATGAAATATTTCATTTCCATGCTATAACCTTGTTTTGTACAAGATAAAGGCATCCAGAAAGACAAGTCTGGTATCTACGCTTGCTTTGAGCACATGTGCTCCCACATGTTCCAGCTGCACCTGGATGACGTATCTCAGCAGGTTTAATTATGAGAATTTAATTATGAGTTTAATTTTCTAATCAAACTGTTCATGGCAAGCACAAACTGTCGAGATCCACTTCAAACTGTCGAGATCAAATTATACAAACTGTCAGAGAAGTGAGATCGAACAATTTAATCTAACTTCCTGCCTGATCCCCAATATTTGAAATAAAGAAATAACTCTCAAATCAAACTGTTGGGATCAAACCCAAGGTGTAGAGATGGATCGGGTTCTGTAATTTGCATGAACCCCAATATCTTATTTCCAGAATAAAAACCCTCCTTTGTTTTTCATTATTTCTACTCTTTTGAACAATCCAACATTTTGTTCTGCTTCCAGTCACGAGATGAGGAGCGACAGAAGCATTTGGAGAACCTGGTACAGTTCCTGCTCGTCAAGTTCAACCACTGCGTCAAGAGAATCCGACTGACTGCTGACAAGTGGCTCAGTAAACTGATTGACAAGTTCAACCACTTGCTGTGGAGCGAGGAAGTACTCAAGTGTTTAGCTCATCTCACTCAGGTTGGTAAAACCATGAGGCAGAACTATGCCTTAAATTACCCTAGGTGGGAGCATAGTTTCTCAAACCTGGGTAGATATTTCCGTCCTGTGCAAGTGGAAAACTGTTACACAATGGCTTTGAATATCTACACTGATTTCAGAACCAAGAATGCCTTGAATCGTGATATCACTCAAATTGATGTTGAAATTGGTGTCCTAAAAACGAGTGACATGAAGTTACTTTAAACCCTCCCAGGAGTTGGTGAAGGCGGCCAGGAACAGTTCCCCGGAGGAGGGAGTGACGAGGGAGGTTAGCATCCCCTACGAGCCAGGGATGATGGACATAGCTGAGGAGGTGCATGAGAGGAGGAACATGCTCACTGACTTCTCTAAACGGTATGTGTAGGAAATTGGTTATTCAAAGAGCCTTGAAACTCTAGACGTAGATGGTGATCAACATCAACTCTGTTGTAAAATTCCCTTGTTTCTCTAGTTTGTATTTTAAACTGAGGTTTCTTGAATTTTTGATTGACACTTTTTGCGACAAGATAAACTGCTCTTTAAGGAAGTCTTAAAACGTTTCGATGTTACAAACATACATCATCTTCAGTTCTCAAATTTGATTGTATAAAGTAGTGTTGTAAAGTTTTAAACTTTAAACGTTTCCAACTCTGCTCAAATGTAAAAAAGTAATTGTTGTAAAGTTTTAAACTTTACAACACTACTTTATACAATTCTGAAGATGATGTTTGTAACATCGAAACGTTTTAAGACTTCAAGAGCAGTTTATCTTGTCGCAAAAGTGTCAATCAAAAATTCAAGAAACCTCGGTTTAAAATACATTTATCATGCGACTTATATCAAACATCCCAATCCGCAAACTACATTTCTCTAGTTTGTCGTTCATTCAATCATTCCCTCAACTCTGGTGAAGTTGACGACACCCTACGTTTCACAGTTTCGCTGGAATCCTCCGGGAGTCCCTGAAGTTCGCTCCCCTGGAAAAGTTGGAAGTTCTCCAGGAGTTTGAGGACCAACTGAGGAAGAGTATCAAGGGTTTTGATATCGAGTTGGGAGAGCTAACGTTGCCTAGCGAACGGTCCACAGAACTGATGAAGAGAGATAGCGATACTTCGCAGATGAACGATAATCGCAGCAAGGTAAGGGTTTGAGTGGTATGGTTAATGTTCTGTATTGGTGTGTTCTTTGAAAGAAATACAAAAGGGTACAGAGCAAATCATCAGATGACGTGAAACTAGAGTTGATTGGGATTTGTTGCATTTCATAGTTAGATGACAATCTCAAATAAGATTGTTGCTCATTAAAGCATTAACCGCTTATCATTTTATCAGTACTACGGCCACATAGAGGGTATGAAGAGTCTAGTTCACTTCCAAGGAGCTCACTTTAACTTCGGTGGCATGATTCTCGATAAGATGGAACATTCTCTGAAGGAGTGGAAAAACAGCCCAAAAGGTAAGTTAAAATGTCGTTAAAATCACCAAGAAATGCCCGGGAAGATTTATCAATTTTGGTCATAAGTTGCCATAAGTTAGAAAACTGAAATTCATCAGAACATGACGTTTAAATGACATGTTTATTGCTAAAGCGGTACCATCGGAACTCCATCCCTATCTCCAGGTTCACCGAGTGTAATGGAGGAGTCGATTAACCACACCGCTGCGTTCCTTATCAGTGAGGAGAAGGTTAACAGGAAGGTCCTGAGAGCTCTCTGCTGGGTTCCTGTTACTTGCTTTACCAGCCAGTCTGTGGGGGTGAGTAGCTCTGCAATCAGGCTGCATGTATTGCAGGTTTTGTGACAGTTTAATCGCCCATTTCCGTCAATAGTATAAGAAATATTCAGCTTTTCTTGAATTGTAGATATTATATTTATTTCGTTAATCAATGTCTTTTCTCTCCCAGATAGCAGCAAACTGCTGGGAATGGGTGGTAACGAAGAGACCTGAATTCGAAACTCTGCTCCTAATGGAGAATATTGCTGCCTGGAAGTGGACCGTAAGTGTTATCTTTCTACTGAAACATTGGGATCATCAGACTTGTTTGTTTGTTTGTTTGAAAATCCACGGTGGGACACCACTAAGGGCTTTGAAATCAATCACTATTTTAATTTCTCATTCTCTGTAAGTCGTAACGTCTTTTGTCCTTTCGAAGACACATTTTCAGGCGCCCACGTGCAATATCGATACAGGCACGCACATTGGTAAATACTATGGTGCACGTGCAAAATGCAAATGATTTTTTCGCCTTTGTATCCGTTGAAATTCTCAAAGTTGGGCGAGTTGTCGGCCAGGCTGTCACGTAACCCTGGAATCTGCTCACGGAGATGTCGAAGGCAAGGTCGACAACTCACTGCCTTTAGCGACATCTTTTTCAGTTGCGGGCAAACGAGATCTATTTTTCCAATAATCCAAGTAGGAAACGACATGAATGATGAAGTAATGTTCAAGTTTTGTAGAGTTTTGGATTGGATACGTAAAAAATGGCACCTTTTCCACATGTACTTACCTTTATGACTAACATCAGGAACCGCCCATATTCTGCTCTGGTTATGAAAATCAACCAGTTTCAAAGATCTGATGGCTGACTTTTCTATGAGACAAGCGATGAGATTCGATAGAGAACAATAATCTGGAGCACCGTTACATTGCCCAGCATTTAAACGAAATTCCTTAGGGCTTCTAAGAGTAACGTCTCTCAAATATGAGGAATTTCCTGCCAGAGTGTCCAAAACTTCCTGAGATTCTTCACATTTATAGATGGTGAAGTCCACTGATTGAAGGTAGAGAGAACTTCTGAATATCAATTTAGAGATCTTCGCATAACACGGGCATATACTCATATAACACATGCATCGTGGTTGTGCTGATTGCTCACATTCACTTTGGTCCACATCCTTTTTAAGGTGTACTGATTTTAGTTCAAGTAGATTGAGTCCCTCCACAAGTGCTACAAGATTTTCTTTATTATTCCCTCCATCCGAGTGATCATCGAAATCAATGTTCATAGATAAAACATATCGACAATTCTTTTCATCTTTTTCTGAGACAAATTTATCAAGGTTTTTCGGCAACTGAATACGATCACAAATAAAATTGCCATCCACAAAAGTTTTGTAATCCCTACTCAATCGAGAAAATGTTACGATGTCATGGGGAGACAAATATCTGAATACAAGGACCTTTATTTCCATTGGAAGACCCAGAAAATCAAAGTTGCAGTTTGAATCGTTGTTTTTATTAACATCACATTTGGAGGTGGATACTTCCGAAACAGTTTTTGTTCCGTATGGGAGAAAGTATCGGGAATTTGGGAGAGGGATCTTGCTATCTTGATCAGAATCTGAGCTCCCCGATGATTCATCTTTAGTCCAATACTTATAAAGTGCAGCCAAATGAGGATCCTCTTCCAATTTGACTCTTTTCGATCTTGAGGCCATTTGGACGGTCTACGTCAAGTCAAGGAAAATGTTCTGATTTTTACGGTTTTATACTATGGAACTTTGATCACGAGAGCATAATATCATATCCGGATTCCAGATGTCACCACAGAACCAAACGGACTATTTTAAAAGACATTAATGTCATTTTCTAAAGTTTGTTGCATGTTATCCTATTGATAATTTACATCAAATACGCGGCATAATTAATCAACAGGGTAAAATTTATCAACAGGGCAAAATTAATCATCAGGACGTGCTTAGAAAATGTGAATCAAATAAGATCTAATAAATAATATGAAATTCACAGTTTGTGCTCCAAGAGCACAAGACGTGTTTAGTAAGCACTAAGTGTATACTAAAATATGTGATAGTGGTTCTTTGAAAACGAAATAATCTAGGTTATTTGTTAGAAACCGTACAAAAGACGCACAATGAATACCAAACTAATACCTTCCTATATTGAACGAGTACATGTTCTACATCAAAACATGGTCATTGGTCAAAGCAGGGCCGAGTTGGTATACAATTACCAGAGATAAAGGATGCTGACGTGGCGATTTTCAATCGCTTTGGAAACCGAAACTACAATTCAGAAAATTGACAATTGTGCAAATGCAATTCAGAAAGTTTTGCAAATGTAATCTAATTGAGTTCAGATGAGATCCATTAATTATTCTTCTCTAAAATATTATCAACGCTGATTTATTCTCGTAAGACTGAGGACTAAGTGTCGGCGTTCAGAGGAGGGCTGCAAATAATTATCGTGATATACAAAAAGGTAAAACCAAACCATCTTTTCATGCTCAGGGGCATGATATACACGCCGCCTCAATCAGGTTGAGGGGCAGGACCCCTAGTTCTAGATAATACCCCAGTCCTATTACCACTTTATTTCTAAAACCCCATCCCTCGGCTCTCTCCCTCACTTAACATCCCCCCTTGTCAGGTAGACCACCAGGTGGGTCTGTTCGCCCCCTACACCCCCTCCAAGAGACCGGTAGTAACAGACAGCAAGGTTCAGGAGCACTCCTCCTCAGCTCCCAACTGTCTGCCCCACAGGATCTGGACACGCTTCCTCGCCCAGAGATTCGAGGTAGGGGTGGTTTGGGTCGGGTGTAAGTGTGTTTGGGCTTGGGGCAGCTTTGGTTTGGGGTAGGATCCTTGTGTTTTAATCTAAATTTTTTTGTGATTTGAGCGATTAAGATTAGCATTGTATAATACTGAATTGGGAGAAACTGAATTTCGAAGTACTAAGAGCTTGAATATCGACGATGAATCAATACGTGGATCATAAAACAGTAAAACAGTAAACCAGTAGAACAGTAAAACAGTAAACACGCCCAGGTTGTGAAATACAAGTCCTCGCAACAAGTGGAGCTGTTCACAACCCTCTTCCACACTACCCTCCCCCTCACCTCCCACAACACTTCCATCCTCTCTAACCACATCTCAGCCATAGGGGCCCGCTTTGAGTTCCTGCACCTCGGTCTCAGGCTGCTCCAGAACGATATCATCAGGTACGAGAGAGGAAGGGGGTTTGAATCGCGCTCAGACAAGAGGAAGGGGGTTTGAATTGCGCTCAGATTATAGGGACGGTTGTTGAATCAATAACTGTCCCTAATCTGAGCGCGATTCAAACAATGTTAATGCTGTCAGTTGATGGCATATAACTGTGAACTTCGTCCTAATAATGTACAGCATTTTATAGTATAGGGTCCGCAACCCCTCGCGTGTCCCGTGAGTTTGCAAGTCAGGTGACTCGTGCTTACGTGTGTTTGTTTGATGGGTGTAGTGATTCTATTTGATCACAGTCAAAATAAATTTGATTGTTAAAATAACCCCCATCAAAGTCCCTGATAAGTATATTTATTGATTGTTGTAAATAGTTTAAACGATGAATTTTCCCTGTTTTTCGAGTGACAATCAGTAAACAAGTTCAAATACCCAGAGGTGAAACCAAAGATAGAAACGATTGGGTCGTTCTAGACCGATTTGACCTGTAAGATTGATGTACAGACCGCATGATGATGCAATGCAGCAAATCGATAATGCGAAAAAAAATTTAATATACGTTCCAATAAAATATTAATTTGATATAAATGTCAAATATTCATTTGACATCAGGTTTTATCATACCAGGTTTCCCATATGTTCATAAAATGTGGAACTATAGATTGTAAACGTAGGATTGCTGCAAAACTCGTGAAATTCACGAGCCATCTGTTATTCCACTTGCTTTTTTCATGAATGATTTTTATATAATTGATTTTGCATTGAATTTATAGTGATCCTTTTAATTGTTTTCGCAACGAAAACCACCGTAATTTGCCATGTCCTCGTTATCTTGAAATTGATTATAACCCTTTTCCAAACCTTGCTCAGGATAACTAGATACCCCTGAAAAACCTTGCACCTGATTATCCCGAGTTAATAACATTCCCCCAAACCCCCCTGCCTAAATCCTCGTACCATGTCATTGCTTTCCTCTAATATATTCTCTGATTTTCTCCAACCCTTTCGCCCTATAATACAATCAGAGTCCTACTTCTGGACTCCCCTATTCTCCCCAGTAACGAGCTGAACCAGAGCATTCTCCGAGAACGCCTCTACACGGCCATACTCGACTACTTCTGTGTGTCGGCCCAGTGGCCGGGCTGCTCCCCTACCGAGTGCATGGCTGATGTGGAGATTCTCGACAAGTTCTGGGATACTCTCGTCCATGTGAGTCTCTCAGATTGGAGTTGACTAAATAAGTCGCTCAGCGGAGACTCAATCTCTGGGAGATTAACCCCAATCCCTGGGAGATTTATCCCAATTTCAGAGAGATTAACCCCAATCTCTCAGAGATCAACCCCAATCTCTGAGAGATTAACCCCAATCTCTGAGAGATTAACCCCAATCTCTGAGAGATTAACCCCAATCTCTGAGAGATTAACCCCAATCTCTGAGAGATTAGCCCCAATTCCTGAGAGATTAACCCCAATCTCTGAGAGATTGGGGTTACTTTCCTAACCCTCAGTCGCGCACACTTTGTCTGCAGTGGTGCGTGCTAAGGATGGGTTCAAGGTAGCACCCATCTACTCCGCAGAGATTGGGAATGTCGCAGTTTTTATTTATTGATTCTGAGGAGTTCGAAGTTGCAATGATCTGGGGGATATTCAAACAATTCAACTTTTTAACACCCATTCTACATCTCCAGGATAACACGAACCGTCCACATTTCCTCAAAATTTGGACAACACTCGGAGTTTTAAATTCAATTTCCAGGATAAGAAGTATCTGAAGTCGATCCTCGTCCCAACAACCATATCCCCTGACTCAATACCCATGACGAATGGTATGCTGGGGTCCACCCTGTTCGCTGATGGGACAAACAGTCCATCTGCTCGGTCTAGAAGTCTCAGCGTAGAGAGAAGTAAAGCGAACAGTGTAGTAATGAAGAAAACAAGCAAAGTAAGTTGCGATTATAGTTATGTGTGATATGTAACAGCTGATAATCCCTCTGTTGCAGTAGATATTGCATAACTTTGCGAAGGAAGGGTGTTTGTTATTCATCACTTAAGGGATAGATAGCTGCCCGTACAATGTACATTCATGAAGAATAGAGATTCACTACCTCATACTCGTGTACCTATACATCTACCTTTACATTTGTATTCGGTATACACTCCACACCTACTCGTTTTCCGTCCACTAAGCCCTCTTTAGCTACAGATAACAGAGGGACTTAACACCCTGACCAAATCGCAAAGCCAAGATTACTGGGCCAAATTACCCGCCGGCGGGTTGCACAAATCTGCGACCGTTGGCAGTTTCCGGCGGGGCAGTTGGTCGCTGGAACTGCTGCCAGCGGCAAACCCGGTTAGTTGAAACCCCGGATAGTTGAAACCCCGGTGTAAAGTGGAAGGTTACCAGTGATACTCCGTAACCTAAGCTTAGTGTTTGTTCGTTGGAAGCACTGTAAAGCGTTCGTAAGTCACAGTTCAGCATGAAGTAAACCATGTTGTTACTTTGTTAGAAATGTTGTAAACCGTATTGTAACCAGCATGTTTTAAATGCAACAACCCCCTGTGTTTATATTCGGGTTAATATTGGGATTTTTGACCTCAAAAGCCCTTGTAATAACAATGTGCGTTCTTTACATAGCATTTCATAAAAAAGAGTCAACAAACTTCCACTAGTGGGCTAATATCCGGTAATCGCACTATATAGTGACACCGCACTATATAGTGACACCATGTCACTGTATAGTACGCTGACACTATAAAGTGTTTTTACGCACTATTTAGTGACAAAAGTAGACCATGATATGTTATTGGCTGTCCCGAATCACCTCGAAGGGAGAGCGCACTATATAGTGACATGGCCTCATTCACGGCACAGCATCTCGGTGGATCACATTGCATCCTATGCATATAGGGTACACGTTGTCCCCTATTCAAATTGTTCTCACACAGCATGCAATCATATTCATACTCGGAGAGTGATGATGGAGTGTCATCGTACTGTGGCAGATCTCACACTGATCCCAACGAACATGCACTTAAGGTTCTCCCATAACTGCATTACCGCACTTGCTCATTCCACATCGTGTTACGTATCTCGCTACGGCTAGTATAGACGGGGGTTCATCCCCCAGGAAAAGTATCGCATTCTCAATCTCAACATGCCTACTCTACGGACAACCTTCCAGCACCTTCAGAGCATCCTCAACACTGATGACTAGGGACACCTGACTCTCCTTCTCCCCTTTTTACTCCTCCTGCCTCCCTCCCCTTGAGTAAATACTAAACAACTGCTCCTCTGGGACTCTGAGTACACCCCACACCTCCGGAGACCGGAGATCCTTGGCACCCAGGACAACCTCTGCCCTTCCTGAAGCTCATCACCTTGTGATTGACAGAACCTTCAAGATGACTCATAGTCTGTTCACTATATAGTAGTCTCACGACATATTTAGAACAATTTAAAGGGTAGTACTAATTGAAGAGCCGTGTTACAACTCGCATTTTATAACGTCCTACTGAGTGTTGGGTATTGTGCGTAAAGCTGGTTGCGTTCACCTGGTTGTGGACTTCTGCCCAGGCTCTTCTCTTCAATCGACTTGATAACTCACGATACCATGCTTACAGCTCACAGCAAAACTTAAGACCTAATGGGGTCGTTCCCTTTAATTAGTATGCCAGTAAAGGGCATGCAATGTGATACACCGAAGTTGGCTATTATTGAGAAGAACATGTCACTATATAGTGCGCTGACACTATATAGTGTTTTTACGCACTATATAGTGACTGGGGTATTTTGGCACTAAAAAGCTTGTCACTATATAGTGCGGTGTCACTATATAGTGTCCTAATATCCTGGATAATCTGCGTGCTTTCCACCTCACAGTAATCAGTTACACAGTCATTAATCACTGTGAAAGTGCAACTTACACCAATTCGAATAGTACTAGGGTTTTCGTGATTTCATGAAAGTCATCACAACAATCCGGACGAGATACCTCATCTTAAATCAGCATTTTGTGTCAGGTAAACCTTTGGATTTCTGGATGTACAAGCGACATGTCCACCGATTACACTGATCCTCTGAGAAGGCCATGGTCACATGTATCAAGAGATACGCGTTCACCTGACAGAGTTAGATGCATCATAAGCATTGTTACTTTGTTTTATGACAAAGTTAGATGCATATCATAATTGATACATTCCCATTTTGCATAGTTCCATGCATCATGAGATGAAATTCCTATATTGCTAAGTTAGATGCATCATAATTGATACATTGATACATGCATTCACTCCTATGCATTCATTTAAAAAGAATATTGCATAGTTAGATGCATCATGATTCATGAGGTATAGTATGCATGGTAGTGGAGAGCAAATAGAGAGCATAGCCTACTTCATAATGACCAGGACTACGTTTTCTGTATAGAAATCTAGAGGCTATTTTAAGACGAGTCTTAGTGCTAAGTCATAGAAAGACTCAGTAAAAGAAAAATTTAGTAAAAGAGAAATAAACTGGAAAATGACAAGGTGGTTTTATGAATCGTCAACTTTTGAAAATGTACACTATAGTTCTCACCTCATTACCCATGGATTTTACAGGAGAGTAGTAAACAGGGGCTTACGTTAATGACGTGAATTTGTCAAATTATCAAAATTCAAAAGGGATTTCGATTTTAATTGTAAATATCTGACCCTAAATTCTTGCCATGCGCAGCAAATTTTTGTATCCAAAAAAGTGGTTTTCCATTAAAATTTATCGTGATAAAATGATTCATTCTCCCGTAGTACTTCCTGAAAATATTGATGATTCCTCCCGTGGTGTGCCTCTTGCTAAACCCGCCCCATTAGGCCAGTTCCCTGCTTACCCCGCCCCATTAGGCAGTTCCCTGCTTACCCCGCCCCATTAGGCCAGTTCCCTGCTTATCCCGCCCTATTAGGCCAGTTTCCGAGACCACCACGGAGACCAGTTCCCTGCTTATCCCGCCCCATTAGGCAGTTCCCTGCTTATCCCGCCCCATTAGGCCAGTTCCCTGCTTATCCTGATTCAAACCCTTCTAATCCCGCCCCATTAGGCCAGTTCCCTGCTTACCCCGCCCCATTAGGCCAGTTCCCTGCTTATCCCGCCCCATTAGGCCAGTTCCCTGCTTACCCCGCCCCATTAGGCAGTTCCCTGCTTATCCCGCCCCATTAGGCCAGTTCCCTGCTTATCTCGCCCCATTAGGCCAGTTCACTTCTAATCCCGCCCCATTAGGCCAGTTCCCTGCTTATCCCGCCCCATTAGGCCAGTTCCCTGCTTACCCCGCCCCATTAGGCAGTTCCCTGCTTATCCCGCCCCATTAGGCCAGTTCCCTGCTTATCTCGCCCCATTAGGCCAGTTCACTTCTAATCCCGCCCCATTAGGCCAGTTCCCTGCTTATCCCGCCCCATTAGGCAGTTCCCTGCTAACCCCGCCCCATTAGGCCAGTTCCTATAATATTTACTTAGGCCAGTTCCTGCTAACCCCGCCCCATTAGGCCAGTTTCCGAGACCACCACGGAGACCTGTCTGTCTCGAGTCTGTCCCTGGCGGTGCCGGCCCGGGCCCCGTCCCAGTACGGGGGTCGGCAGTCCTCTCAGGCGGGGGGCCGTGGGGTGAGCGAGTGTGTTCGTGTGTCTCAAGACTCAGTGACGTAGCCGGAGGGTATGCATACCCTGGAAAGTTCCCTTGCATACCCTGATCTCAAACCCTGGCTACGTTACTGTGTCTCTCGTCTCTCCGACGTGTGTGTGTGTGCGTTCTGCGTGGCGATGACTTGAGATGATCTCCCACAATTCTTGTGCCAAAATCACTGGAATTTCTACTTTTTATGTCAAAAAAGATTTCCTCTGTGCCGTTTTGTGTTTCGAAAATCAACAATCGTAGCATGCTTATTCTTGTTTTAACCGAAAATCATGCTTTCCTGCTAGCCTTGACTCCTGAGACGTTGTAACCTAAAAACCCTTCTTGTTCAATCTATAACCATTCTTTTCGTCTGATATTGAACTTGATTTAGTGTTTTGTTGATCAAATGTTGTAACAAATGATTATGATAATTTCACTCAGATTGCACGCTAAAGCCCAAATCATTGCAGCAACTCTTGAAGAAACCTGAAAATGCGATCAGATAGTACTCTAAAGCATATTTTACTTAGGAACCATTTCCCTTCACCCTTGACTCATCCCTATCAACTTATTCGTACCAGAGTATTCCTGTACCTATCCCCTTACTGTTATCTCATTTCAGATTAATTGTTACCTCAATCCTTACCTTAGTCCTCCTTTCTTTTCACCCCATTCCTATCTCCCTATTCTTATCTCCTTATTCTTATCTCCCCATTCTTATCTCCCCATTCTTATCTCCCCATTCTTATCTCCTTATCGCTCAGATTGGAGACTACAAAAGCAAGTACCACCTGAAGAAGAGGAATCTTATCCTCTTCCTCATTCACCACGAGATAGAACGGCTCTTTGTGTGGGCTAACCCACTCGCAGAGTGCCCTCCCAATGGTACTTTCAAAAACTTGTTGTTGTTACGGATCTTGTTCTTCTTTTAACTTCCATATATTTACCTGTAGCCACTCAAAGTTCCGTTTACTGTACTCCTATACATTTGGTATTATGGTGAAGTGACCTATAATTTGAACTCTATGTGCACTTAGCACTAGCTGATTTCCTCCTGAATATAACACTGATACCTTGCAGATGAGAAGAAGAGTAACTTCATCTACAAGAACTTCTCCGAGAAATCCTGGAACGAGTACATCCACCTGGCGTGGACCTGCCACCCCAAGGTGGCACTTTCCCTGGCACTCCGGGTCCGGCACTCGGAAGCCATCGCCCGCTCCTTCAGCTCCTTCATCAAGAGCTCGCCCGTTAATTTCTACGACTCGGTGGATGCACTGCCCTTCCTGGCTAATGCGTACAATGTGAAGCTGGACCTGCCTCAGTTGGTTCACCTGCTGTTCTGGGCTCCTGCTTCTCCCCTGGAGGTCCTCAACTTCTTCTCCAGGGAATACACAGAGGTGAGGGTTTTTAATGATTTTTATGTGTTACCGGATTTGGGGTATCGTTCATTTTGAGCTTATGAATATCACAGCATCAACTGAAGTTCAAGTAAACTCAATTCCGTCACTAGATTCAAGTATTCAGTAACTTGTACCTATTATAAAACAGCAAATTATCATAAGTTCACACCTCTTGTTGTTGAAGGGGAAAAACTGATCCCCTGCCCCTTTCAGAACCCCATCACCGGTATGTACGCCCTGCAAAAAGAGCTAACCCCCTGCCCCTTTCAGAACCCCATCACGGGGATGTACGCCCTGCAAAAAGAGCTTTGACCTAAATTATGCAGAACCCTATCATTGGATGTACCCCCTTTAAAAAGAGCTTTAAAATGCCCCCCAAAATTTTCAGAACCCTATCACGGGGATGTACGCCCTGTGAAAAGAGCTAACCCCCTGCCCCCTTTCAGAACCCCATCACCGGAATGTACGCCCTGCAAAAAGAGCTAACCCCCTGCCCCCTTTCAGAACCCCATCACCGGTATGTACGCGCTGCAAAGCATCCAGTCCTACCCCTGTGAGACGTTGCTCTTCCTCGTGCCTCAGATTGTGCAGGCCATCCGACACGATGCCTTCGGCTACGTGAGGCAGATCATCTTCTGGATAGCCAGTCTCTCCCCCATCGTCACTCACCAAGTCATCTGGAACATGAAGACCAATATGTACCTGGACGAGGATGCTCAGCAAATGGTATGAACTATGAATTAGACCCCGCCCCCAAGAGCCCCCCAAACCCCCCACCCCCTTGGAGCAAATGGTAGGAGTCCCCCAACCCCCAAAAAAACCCCTCTAGGACTTAGGAGTTTTAATGCTAGGAGTTTGGATAAAATGGGAAGGGTGGTTGTGAGTGATGTCAAATTATTGTTCAAGTCCTCATTACCGCCGCGCATGGGTATTTTTTACGGCGCATGACACCGTGCAAATGTTGTGAAATTGCTGCAAAACACCACAGTTTACAACATCTAACAATTGAGTTCCTTGTTCGTCACAGGACCCTGTGATAGGCTCCACTCTGGAGCAATACATAGAGGAGATAAAGACGACGATGACTGGGAAGTACCTGGAGTTCTACAACCGGGAGTTCGACTTCTTCAACTCTGTCACGGAAGTGTCCTCCATCATAAAGCCTTACCCTAAGGTGGGAGCTTGCGATCTGCTATTCGGTTAATGGAGGGCAGGATTGATGAGATTTAGAGGCGATTTGGTCCATTGTTAAGTGAAAAGGAAAGCAATAATTTATCAATCATTTTCAATCGAAAATGGCCATTTCCAGCTGCTGAACATATTGTTAAACACACGTGAGTTTTCAGCTTAGCATTTCGTGAAACTCACGGAGTTGCTGCTTTCAGTACACGTGCTAAATAACGCCTCACCCCAGGGCCCTGAGCGGAACGCAGAGTGTCTGCGAGCTCTTGGCGATATCGAGGTCTCCCAGCTGGGTACCTACCTACCCAGCAACCCTGACTCTGTGCTAATAGGTATCGATTACACGTCCGGGAAACCGATGCAGAGTGCCGCCAAGGCGCCATTCCTTGCTACTTTCAAAGTTAAACAATGCGAGGTAAGTATGAGTAGGGTTAATTATCATTGTTATCTTTGATTACTCTATTATTGACAGTGGAAAACTTTTTTGGCCGTGAAATTAAATTGGCTTAAATAATGACAATGTAGAAACCTTTGCACCCTTTTAACGAGGGTAATAAAATCAATAATTTTTTCCCAAAAATTTAGGAGATGAAAATCCGCCTTTTTTCAATTAAGCCAGGGATTGTCCGAATAAGTATCGCGAAATTCCATCTAAGTGATGTGATAATGTATCATACCTATTACGAAAAATTTTTCCATGTATGGTTGTGTGAGTTAGGTATGTAATAGTAAGATTTGTTAAAATGATTCTTGTCTGTCTGTTTTATGTGGCAGCGGAAATTGCGCGCGAATCATGAACATCATGTAAATCCAAGCGGGAACTATTAATAACACGCTGATATCACTTACAACAAGATAACAGCGTGGTTTGTGGTTACTTACCACTCACAATATTGTTAATTTAACTCTGTATGGAAAGCATTTATATGATGCGTTGCATAATGAGGAAATGTTAAGCTTCTGGAGGCCCTCTCAAAATATTATAGTCAAACACCATTCTGCAACGCATTATATTCGGTATTTAGTACGATTCTCCTCTCTCTTTTCTCCTGGTCATACCCTTTTTAACCTACTCCACTTGGTCCTTTGGCAGTTTAGTGTGCGAGTTCTCCCTTTGTGGACCATTTCGTTAGTTGCGCAGATTAAAGTGCCTGACTTCACGCTTCAAAGATCTTCGTTCTCAAATTGGACCCTTTTCACCTTCCATCTTTATTCCCCCAAGACAATACGCGTATGATCGTCGAGTACTTATACAGGACTTAGGCACCCCACACACAAACATGAGCCTCTCTCATCTGAAAAGAACCGAGTCAACTCAAACACAAGGATCAGTAGCCAGGAGAAATATATTTCCTCTCGGTGGCAAACCACCGAGAGGAAACATATCTCACTTTCCCTATGATAGATTTCGTCAAGCTCTGAATGTTACGCATGTGCTTGTGCAAGGGCAAAGGCTTTAGTTTTCCCGCCCTATGGACCATGGAGGAGCCGTCACGAAATATAAATATTTGCTTTTCGGCACCCTTTGCTTTCAATTACTCCTTATTTGTTTTGACGTTCTGTGTTGTTTGGACTTATGAAACCTGTCGCGGTTCACGTAGGATTTTAAGTAACAGGAATTGCTTGATAGGCTCTAGAGTGGCTTGGCCTTCTGAACTGAGAGCCAGGCCTTCTAGTTTTACTTTTAGTTTTGTTGTAATTTGGTGATTTCAGTTACTGGAGCTGGGATATCAGTGAGTATGATTTAAAACAAATGTTTATTTTACATCTCATTTTTCTTTCCTAATTAATGAATATATTGCAAACAAATAACCCCACACAAACTTAAATAATGGATATCATTATGAGGGATATAAGATCAGGCAAATCCAAATTTCACCTCTTTACCAATTTTCAACCCAAAATATTGGGCAGTATCCAAGAAGCCCGAGCACCATCGCGGAATTCCGTGGTAAAATTCCGCGCGGAATCAACAGCGGAATCATGGTCGGAAGATTCTTGGAACATGACCCATATGCCTAGCATGCACGGGTGGACAGATTGATACAGTCTGGTAGTATAGGGCTGATTTGGTGTCTAGTTCGCTCTATACATGCCAAATCTTGAATTTTAGTGTATGGAAGATGTGCAGAAGGACAGATAAGAAATTCCTACAATTTTAATCGAGTGATAATTGTTTATTTTATCAATTATTATCAAATTTGATTTTGTATTTTTATTTTACTTTTAAAAGGGTGATACCTTAGGAAGTGTATTTATGTGGGATAAAATTTCAGTGTTTCAAATTTTGGTAAGTTGAAAATATGAGGATTTTTCAAGTTATTACTCTTGTTAACATATGATAATGACGTCATTTCGAAATTTCATGGTGGGCGATAAAATGGGGATTTTTCTGAAAAATCCCCAAATTACAACCTTTATAAATAAACCTCCTAAGGTATGTCAATAATTATCACATCCGAATTTTAATGCGAACTTTCAAGGGTACTCCTAAATTCATTTGTCGGTGATATAGCATCAGCATTCAGCACAATAAGCTCGAATGCCCTATTAGGTTATCCATTATTTGATTATTCGTCGAGCTTTGTCCTATCGATGGGAACTTGATGGGTTACTCTACCTTAGTGATGGAAATCATCTGCTCTGTTATCAGGGCGACGAGATCCGACACTGTCCTCATATTTAATGCATACATAATTATGATTTAAGGATAACTCTGTCTGCTCATTTTTCTTACTTTATAATATCAGTCTCATCCGTAAGGAGCAAGCATCTTTAATTAAGCTAACCATGACTCTTACCGTGGGTTGGATGATGGACCTAATGCTGCATGACTTTGATAATCCCATACACACTTTTACTCTTTTAGTTCGTGCGTTAATAAGGGCTCTGAGGGACACACTGCATGACCTTGATGCCAGAGCCGTCTTCCCTCCATTTTAAGACTATTTCATCCCTTATTTCATCCCTTATGTCATCCCCTATTTCATGCATTACTCAGATCATGTATGAAAAAGCCAGGTTCATTCATCCCCACTTTTAATTCATCTTTAAACTTTAGAATTTTAAATGTGAACAAGAACTAGTTATTGGATTTCGCTTCTATTTCCAGTTGAACCGAATCAAGAATATCAGCTATTTTGATACGCCAAATATCCTCAATAATCAATTCATGCTTATATCCACGAGCTATTATTTTAGTCCTATATATTAATACTATTCTAGTGAAACTTCTATGTGAATTTAAGTAGCACGCAATGATTCTCCTGATCGGCCTGCTGTCGATATTCTTCGAAGAAACTGAAGCTACTCCAAGTGCGTATGATGCCTTAACATTAATGCATATTGTACTGAAGATGTCTATACCGAAGTCACAACTCACAAGCGTGTCCTGGTGTGCCTGTCTTTAACTGAATTGTGCCGATCCATAGTCTCATTAGATATCATTAACAAATCACCATTCCAGATACACAGGTAAAGTTCACTGGACTCACAGGGTCGATGAAAATCCTCCATGACACATATTATAGCAGTAGACATCCGGCATCCAATCTTGTGGATGGGAACGTCAATACCTACGCCCATACAGACGACCCAAGCAACGGTATTTGGTTGCGAGTGCAGCTGCAGGAAAGTAGAAGCATCACATCCATTGTGATATACAACCGGCAGGATTGTTGCCAGGAGAGAACGGAGGGGCTTTCAGTATATATCAAACAAGACGGCACAACCGTTACGAATTGTGGAAAAATCACCACAGATCAGATGAGCTATGAGATAAACTGTAGTGGAAAGGGAAATATAGTGGAACTCAGCCAGGGAGGAAATATTGGCTTTAAGAACATCGGAGAAATAGAGGTATATGGTGTAGGTAAGTTGATCCATCGAAATAGAAATAATAGAAATTTTTGTTTCTATTTCTGTTTCTATGTTAATTAAGAGTTTGTCAGAAAAATATAAATATTTGCTGTCAACAACAGATGTCATTTCATCTTTCTTTCTAACTTCTTAAGCTCTTTGATCTTCGACTAACACGACATATTTAATAAACTTTAGATTTTATGCAGTAAATTTTGCAGAATAAGTTTTTTGGTTGGTTAAAATTTTTTCATTTACAATAAATTTCCTTAGGAAAGTGTAGCATTCAAATTCCTTACTCAAACTTCGCTGAGGAAGGCCTAGTCCTAACCACTGAGTCGGCAGAAGTGACATGTCCTGGAGCAAACGCGATCTTGAAAGGACCCAGTGTAGTCCATTGTTCACAGTATGGAGAGTGGGAAGGCACATTACCGACCTGTATGGTCTTTGGTAAGAAGTAGATTCTCTGAATTCGAGATAAAGTATAAGAATGCAATGTAATAATACCTTCACAGTTTGAGAGCTGTGTATTTGATTCTCAGCCATGTCAGTGAGCAGTGATAACAGTAAGCTTATACAGTCCAACAGTTTATGTGAGTTTGACTTTTCTACATTGGCCCAATGAGAAGACATTCTAGATTGCATTACTTCATTTGATTTCATAACTTTCTTTTGACTAATCTGAGTGTCAGTAATATAATTTGAGTTTGGGATTTGCCTCTGGCACGGAATTGAGTTTTTAAATCTTATATGAGCCAATGGGACCAAATAATATCTGGAACTTGAACAGACCCTGTAGAGAAGAATGATTTACCGATTTTGAATTTTCCTTACCAAGTTTCCAATAACTATAGGCAGCTTCAGAAGGTTTCTAGGTTCCAAACGATCACATGGCTCAGCACAGTTGGAACAAATGGTGACGCTGCGGTCCACACAAGAACAAGGAGAAACTACCAAATGCTGGTGTCCTTGGTACCGGGATGTTAAATACGTGAAAAAATCGCCAAAAAGTACGACGTATTGGCCTTTGAAGAAAAATACGCGTATTTTTCTCACAATACGTGACTTGAAAATAACAACACGGATTCTGAATAGGGGTTGTTAAATACGTGAAAAAGTACGCGCGCATGCGCTACCGAATATAGTAAAACGATTGTATCGTTAACATTTCGAGTGCGCGCGCGACCAATACATTCAGACAATGCCGTTTATTCGAAGTTTGAGCAAAATTTTTAAAATTGTAGCCGAAAAAGTACGGCAGTTTCTGCCAAAAAATACGTATTGTACTTTTTGAAGTATTTTTTTAAAAATACGTATTTAACAACCTTGTCCATATCTCAGGGTTACAAATGAGCAAATGGCAAAATAATTCATTACCGCATTTGCTACGTTGAATTCTAATATTATTAAATAGAGATTGGCAATTTTCAACGAAAAGTTGACAGCCCCATCGCTAAGGTAATAAATTTACCCTAATACTCTTCTTGCTTTCTCGCAGATTCTGTCATCTGGAAAACTTGTTTCGTCTTACTTTGCGCCTTAAGTCCATGATTGTACTGGACTAATGAAATCGTCTATTGAAATGGGTACCGATTAAAACGACTGGGGTGTCTATGATTAATTGGAAATGGTACTTCTGTATCAAAAATCTAATATCTATATTAAGGAATATCTATATTAAGGAATGTTAATTATCAAAAATTTAATTTTATACCGTTTTATAAAATTCAAAACTATCATTTGGGCGCTAAAACTCTCCGAACAAATTTTTCGCGTTAACATTACGGTGCATATTATAAGTGCTACTGAGTACTGAAGCATGAGGCGATTCCGAGCGGAAATTACAGCAAATATTGTCTTAGGTGGTAATGGTATGCCTAGTTACAACTTCTGAATTGATGCTGCAATGTATAACACTTGCCCTACGAGCTCATACATCAGATAAATCCTTCAGCTACGGCATTGACTACATTAAGTTACTGGAATACACTAATTCCAAATGTTAAATTTATATTCTTCTGTTACTTGGATATACTAAGATCTTGAGGTATGGAAAAGCTCACCAAAGCAGTTAACCAGTCCATTACACTGTTTGAGTTATGAAATGCATAGACACGCGACTATCAGGTCCATTTTGGGATATTTCCCGCAGGGCAGTCCGAAGGATGTATCTGTTTTATACCCAAAGGGCGAAGGTCTAAACCAATATAGACCCGATCAGGCAACTATCTATGTTTGAAAGCGATGAAATCGTCTGAAGATGTAAATCAAAAATGGTTAAAACTGATGGATTTTATTGATCTAAATAACAAACCTGGACAAGGTACATTCTGATTGCACGGTTCAGTCTGTGAGTTTTGTCCCTGACAATTCCGTCCACCTTGAAAAGGTTCGTCGCACTCTCTTCTTCTGTCCCTTGTCCCTCCACCACATCTTACTGTACACACCGTCCAGTCTGTCCAATCCTTCCAAACACCGTCAACTGAAATGTTTAAATATTTCTATTAAGGTTGCATGGACAACTTGTATCTTTTTGTGTGTTTCATTCCGAATTTTATTAACTTAATTGTTTTTTTATTTCAGCAGAACAGGATTCAGGCTATGATCTAGTTGAAAATGTATTAAACTGATGAATTTTGCTTATTAAAAATCACATACTTGGGCAAGGTACATTCTGGTTGCACTGTTCAGTTTGTGAGTTTTGTCCCTGACAATTCTGTCCACCATAATAAGGTCCGTCGCACTCTCTACTTCTGCCCCTTGTCCCTCCACCACATGTTACTGTACACACCGTCCAGTCTGTCCAATCCTTCCAAACACCGTCAACAGGTTCAGCTGATATGGTATTTTCAATTAAGACATTTGACATTGATAATAAGGTTGCATGGGCCATGGACATTGGACAACTCGTCTCTTTTTGAGTGTTTCATTTCGAAACTCAATAGTTTTATTACACGTTTATTAAGTGAAGAAGTGTATGCATTCAACAGTGCAACAATCGTAGAAGGTGTACAGCGATTCCTGGACAGAAATCTACGGTTTCACTTCCGTACAGCAAGGACTCATATCCACTCCTTCAAGGAGTCAATGACGAACGTTGTCTTTTTTACCTTTATCAGGCATCCTGTGCAGAACCACTTTCATCTTTATTTTGAAGTTTTTACTTCTATTCCAATCACCGTACGGCCAATGACAGGAATCGAAGGATTCAAGTGTTTTCCCTCAATAGTACATAGTTAGCTCACAAGGCAAGGTTTTCCTGTCATGTTTCGGGCAAAGAAAGTAAGAAGCGAGATTACTTGAAGCGCAGACGACTTCGCAAACACTGTTAGCCCACTTGCTCCAATGGAGGGGGTGGAAAGTGGGCTAACAGTGTTTACGAAGTCGTCTGCGCTACAGGTAATCTCCATTGGCACAATTTGTTGCTTGTCCAATGTCCATATTTCCTATTTGTGGTGTGAGCATATGATGAAGTATAACACTCATATGAGGCCTGGACCCCGAAAACTTTCCATATTGCTTTGTCACCATCGTCTTCCTTATGGTGCAATTACCTTTTGAGTTGCACTCGATGTTCATTCTTCCATCCCCAGTGACAGGCTCGTTGTGGTATGTTTCACACCAGTTAGCGGCAGTGGTAGGTGCTATGACATAACCCGTGCAGGTCTCATCGGCACTGCATCTTTCCAAGCAATCTTTGTCTCTGAAAAAAGTCAGTCCTGCATTGCCTCCATCTGCAGCCCGGCAAGCCCCGACACTCGTTGTATATGGAGCTGAGCTTCTGCCTCCTGCGATCGAAGGTTGCTGTCAAAAGCTAACATTGAAGTTAACGGGGTACCCTCGTCCTTCAAGCCAGATAATTTGAAACACACGATTTCATTGCTATATACCATTATTTGTTTGCGGGTTGAATTAATTAATCGCTCTCTATCAGTTGCTTTATAATTGTATAATATTAACTTGATTGTGGCTGTGTGTATCGAACAATAACATGGCTACAAGTGACGGTCCAAAGGCTCCTGATAGGGCAATAGAGGACCTGCTCTGTAAAGCGAACGTTTGGCTTGGAAAGTCGATGAAGGAATTTAACTTCCCAGTTCAGCAGCAAGAAGTGATTGTTAGTTAAAGCACAAACTGATAGCATCAGTACAGAGTGCGGTAACAGCATCCGTATCAGAGACACTGCAACTCAGGGGACCATTATCTATCGATTGCACACCTCAGATCCCGCCCAAGTTGCTTTTGAAAAAATATGCCCATTTTGTGCCCATATTTGGGCATGGCGCCAGTGGGTCTGGGGGTACCAAACCTGGCCAAAAAGTTGGCCCACGGAGTATACCTTTTGGGTCAACCGTTATCTCAGAAACGTGTTTTCCCAAAAATTTGGCTTGAACCCCCCCTTAAAGACTTCGATGGAGTGATGTGCAAATTTGATAGAAATCCGCACAAAGCTGATTTATTTTTCGCGAAATTTATCATTCTTTGACTTTATTAACGTGGTGAAATTATGCTTTTCCTGTGTCTCAAAAAACTTATGCAATTCGTTAAATTTGTAGCTGTTGGAGTTGAAAAGAAGATTTCATAAAGATTCTGGCTCACCATGAAGCAGCAACAGTGTCCCCATGGCAACGTAGCTCCAGATGAATGTCAGCATCTTGTTGAGAAATAGAGCTGTCTCGTATCAGAACAAATAAACAAAGTCTAAACAAAGTACCAAAGTTTAAATTGGTATTGATTGATTTCATGGCTCATATATTGTTTGTCCTCTACCAAAACATAAGACACATCAGTTGATGAGAAATTTACTGATGTTACCTCTGCAATTACTCCACTGAGTAATTGAAGTTGAAATTGAAATTGAAATTGAAATTGAAATTGAAATTGAAATTGAAATTGAAATTGAAATTGAAATTGAAATTGAAATTTGTTTAATAAGTATTTAGAAAAATAATATTAAACGACCTTGATATGGAAGGGCCCTATGAAAGTGTAAAAAGCGGGGTCTGTTGTAGCTGATCTGTCTAACAAGAGAGTTCCCCGGTGAGACGCATTATTAAAAAGGTGTCACATTGCCAGGCCCGGGAGATGATGAGGATGTAGCAACATTGATAATAGTGCTAAACTATATTGCTTCTACATTCAATATATAAGGTGGGGACCTTGCTGTCGTACATTTCCCAGTTATTTTTAGTAATTTTGCAATCTTTTGTCAGATATCAATCTTTTGTCAAATAAAAAGTAATTTGTGGTAATTTTGCAATCTTTTGACAGATACCAATATTTTGTCAGATACCAATCTTTTGTCAAATACCAATCTTTTGTCAAATACCAATCCTCTCTTCTAATTATAGGCAAACGAGGTTATAATATAACCTCGTTTGCCTATAACTAGGAGAGATGATTATCATACGCTAATCTAACGGCGAATAATGATAATATTGCAATAGTTGCGCGAGAATAAGCCTAGTGCCCCTAGAAAAAATCGCGAAAAAGTACGGCGTATTAGCCTCTGAAGAAAAATACGCGTATTTTTCTCACAATACGTGGCGTAGAAATCTCAACACGGAGATTGAATAGGGGTTGTTAAATACGTGAAAAAGTACGTGCGCATGCGCTACCAAATACAATAAAACGATGGTATCGTAAACAATTAGAATGCGCGCACGACCTATACGTGACAATAGTAGTTATTTGAAATTAAAGCAAAGTTTCAAAATTGAAGGAGAAAAAAGTACGGCAGCTCCTGCCAAAAAATACGTATTGTATTTTTTGCCGTATTTTTTAAAAATACGTATTTAACAACCTTGCCTTGGTATAACTTTCACCGAAATGAGCATTTGCTACAGTATGACAGTGTGTACAGTATTGTGATTAGCCCAGCAAACCTTAATAATTTATGCACACGTAAGTAAGCTCAGAATATTCCCAATCCCTCCAGGTTTTTTGTCTCACAAAAAGGCATTGGAGGCGTTAGAAACGGATAATTTCTGATTGTACCCTGAAATTCGTGCAAACAACCTCTTCTGTGATCACCATGATAACAGCCATTAAAAGTGCATAATTTCATATTGTTAACTGACGATGTGATTATAAGCTATGATTAATTAATTGAATTACAATCAATATCTTATTTTCAAAAACTGGTTAAAAAGATGGGCGTTAGAGGTGATATGGCTGATACAAACTGAGAATTTTCCTTGATTAGCAACCGTCACGATGGGGCTACGAATTTGGCATAATCAAAGTGATAAGAAATAAACTGGCATTAAAGAAAGTTTCTAGGCACGTTTCAGAGGTCACTGCTTGCAAGTGCGATTCATACAATACCAAACAATGAATGTCCACTAAATGTTAAGTGACTCCTATGTGACTCCTGGTACACGCAGTGGGTAGGTGTACTTTCGATGTTGAAACAAATCAAAGTACAGTAACTGTGTGCTGTCACATGCTGCAAAAAGTACACGTCATCTTATGAAAAACATGAAACGGTTGACACATCACCCTTATTCATTATTCATTTAGGGGCCATCCATGAAACACGTCCGCAAACTGCGGCATTTTAGAAAACCATCAGAAAAATCTTTTGAGTCATCATTCTGAACCCGAAAATCTACGATTTTCTAGTGAAATAACCGTCAAATCGACCAAAATTTCCATAAACTGTGGACGTTCGTATTTGGCCAAACACCCCCTCCCCCCTATGTCCGCAAACATCCGCATTGGCCAGACTCCCCCCTCGCTGCGGACGTCCTTTATGGATGGCCCCTTAATTCATATTCAGGTAATGCGTGTCTGGATTCCATGCTATAAGTAATATGTTTTTCTGGAAAAAGGCCTCTGCACAACTGGGCTAGGATATGACCGTATGGATAATCACTGCACAATTACTCGGTTTATTTAATACAATGGATCAATTTAGTCATTCTTTAGACGGAGAAGCAGCCTCTCAAAGCCTTCTTTGTTCTTTTATAGAGCAAGATATACGTATAGGTTTGCCTGGGTGATCGTGACTAATGATATAACTTGCCAGATCCTTATTATAAAAAAATACACTGACATAATACCCTGACATAATACCCTGACATAATACCCTTATTAATACCCTGACATCATTCACTGTGAATATTGTGTAAGTGAGCTTTATTTTATAATTTATTGCCTGGATTACTCGATTAATTATCATGCTCTAGACAAAGCAGCTTCTAAAAGCTAATTTTTTTGTGGAACAGGATCCATTAATTGCTAGGTACCCATTATAGAACATAGAGATCCCTCATGGCATTGTGAAGTAAATAATGGGATATCATTTCACTAGGTAGGTTTTATTTTTGTCATTTGTTATAATATAAAAAGTCCTGTCCACTTTTACGCAATTGCCTTTATCTCTAGTGAGTTAGTGGGGTTTTCAAAGTGCATTGGCATCACCGTGATGTTGGAGTGGCACAACCATACAACCATACAACCATGGCAGTGCTGCAACCATGGCACAACCATGGTAGCAGTACTGCAACCGGATGGTATGGCACTACCATGGCATTGGCAGTAGCATTGGCAGTAGTGCTACCATGCTATGGCAGTATTACTACCATGCTATTTCATTGGCGTTACCAGGAAGTTGCTGTGGTGTTGCTGTGGCGCACTGCCCCGGTGTGAGTAACACAGTGACATTGCCATTCTGATGTAAGGTGACCATGCTTTTTAATAACATTTAGTTTAATCAATGCCCTCTACTCCTCTAGCTCTGGGCTATTATCTCCAGGAATAGTTTATGGTGAATTGTGCCCGTGCAAACTGCAATGATTATCCGGATCTGCTTGCTGTCATTAATGCTCGAGGCAGCAGGTGAGTTCAATTTCTTCATGCTTTCCTTGAATAGGTTGGATTTGGTAATGAATTAATGAAAACTAATAGTCTTACACTGACAATTGAGACAATTGGGACAAATGAGACAGAGAAAAATGGGAAGCTACAATGTGAATTGAGACAGGGAAAATGGGATATTTGGGACAATTGCAACAGAAGTGACAGATACAACTGGGGTTCAAATGATTGTGTTTTTGAGTGGCAGTTTAGTGTTTTTTGTCTCACAACCTGTTACCTAGTGGCACTTGCTTTGTTGCAACTGCCACTGTCGTTTTCCTATCATAGGTTTTTGGATAGAGAAGTGGGAACACTTAACCACTGCAAGCAAACACAGCCAAAATATGTACTCATTATAGCAGTATGAGTATAACTTTCGTTTCAATGATAGAAAAACTTGGATCAATGTAAAAAATGGTAAATGACTGATTTTTTCAACTTTTTGTGTCACAAATGTCCCAGTTGTCCCAATTGTCCCAAAAATCAGTCCCAAACTCATAAAAAGTAAATTGGGACAGGGTCAATTATGACAGTGGCACTCCGCTCATTATCCAAATACACATCAATTACAAATTATCAGTAGGTCTTCGTATACAGTATACAATGTTACAAATACTTCAAAAAAAATACACGGAAAAATGGAAACTGTAAACATCAACAAAACATACTGTATACGACTCGTATATAGTATGTTTACGAGGCTACTACACACAGTATATACAACATACCTAATACCAAGCTCCTATAATATCATAGTAATGACTAATGTGGTTGAAAAATGCTCTTGAGTGAAAGTAATACTATTGTAATTGATATCAAATTAAACTTTTTAAATGAAATATGGTGCAGTTAGCAAGACTTGCTACCCAGGTATCTGAAACAAATCGATGAATCATTGACATCAAATCATCAAAATAACAGTTGTCGTTCTGACTGCATTTTTACACTTAGTGAAAAATTCAGTCAGAATGACATCTGTTATTTTGATAATTTGATGTCAATGATTCATCGATTTGTTTCAGATACCAGGGCAAAGTTTGGGGGACTTACAGCATCAATGAAAAACACCTGGCGATCCGACGATCCATATCCTGCAAGTAATCTCGTGGATGGGAACTATAACAATTTCGCTCATACGAGCAATTCAGACACGGGTCTATGGTTAAGAGTCGAGTTGGAAAGATCAGCAAATATCAGATTGATTGTGATATATAACCGGCTGGGTTGTTGCGAAGATTGGATAGTAGGACTTTCAGTGTTTATCAAAGAAGACGAAACTACCGTGCATAATTGTGGAGAAATCACAGAAGTGAAGGACAAGTACGAAATAGAATGTTTTGGGAGAGGGAATATCGTGGAGCTCAGTAAGGAAGGATATGTTAGAGCGCAAGCCATTGCTGAGATAGAAGTATTTGGGAACGGTACATCTTTCTAACTTTCTAAACGCTTGAGTTTTTGATTCACACGACATGTAAAGATTATCAGTAAATTGTGACCATTAACTCATTAATTTGGCAGAATCCCTGCTGCTTGGCATGAATTTCAGGCTAACCCCTTATTAACCCCCTTATACATCCTCAGGAAGTTGTAGCATTCAAATTCCTTACTCAAACTTCGCTGAGGAAGGCCTAGTCCTAACCACTGAGTCGGCAGAAGTGACATGTCCTGGGGCAAACGCGATCTTGAAAGGACCCAGTGTAGTCCATTGTTCACTGTACGGAGAATGGGAAGGCACATTACCGACCTGTATGGTCTTTGGTAAGGAGTAGATTCTCTGAATTCGAGATAAGAAATAAGAATGGAATGAAATATTACCTTCACAGTTTGAGAGCTGTGTATTAATTTCACAGCTATCAAACCTGTAGAAAAGTCAAACTCACACAAACTGTTGGGCTATACAAGCTCACTGTTATCACTGCTCACTGACGGGCTGAGAATCAAAGTTTGATTCTCAGCCTGTCAGTGAGCAGTGATAACAGTAAGCTTATACAGTCCAACAGTTTGTGTGAGTTTGACTTTTCTACATTGGCCCAATGAGAAGACATTCTAGATTGCATTACTTCATTTGATTTCATAACTTTCTTTTGACTAATCTGAGTGTCAGTTATATAATTTGAGTTTGAGATTTGCCTCTGGCACGGAATTGAGTTTTTAAATCTTATATGAGCCAATGGGACCAAATAATATCTGGAACTTGAACAGACCCTGTAGAGAAGAATGATTTACCGATTTTGAATTTTCCTTACCAAGTTTCCAATAACTATAGGCAGCTTCAGAAGGTTTCTAGGTTCCAAACGATCACATGGCTCAGCACAGTTGGAACAAATGGTGACGCTGCGGTCCACACAAGAACAAGAAGAAACTACCAAATGCTGGTGTCCCTGGTAAACTTTCACCGAAATGAGCATTTGCTACAGTATGACAGTGTGTACAGTATAATTGTGATTAGCCCAGCAAACCTTAGTAATTTATGCACGCATAAGTGAGCTCAGAACTTTTGTTCTGGTTGGAATATTCCCTCCGGGTTTTTTGTCTCACAAAAAGGCATTGAAGGCGTTAGAAACGGATAATTTCTGATTGTACCCTGAAATTCGTGCAAACAACCTCTTCTGTGATCACCATGATAACAGCCATTAAAAGTGCATAATTTCATATTGTTAACTGACGATGTGATTATAAGCTATGATTAGTTAATTGAATTACAATCAATATCTTATTTTCAAAAACTGGTTGAAACGATGGGCGTTAGAGGTGATATGGCTGATACAAACTGAGAATTTTCCTTGATTAGCAAGCTTCACAATGGGGCTACGAATTTGGCATAACCAAAGTGATAAGAAATAAACTGGAATCAAAGAACGTTTCTATGCACGTTTCAGAGGTCACTGCTTGCAAGTGCATTTCACACAGTACCAAACAATGAATGTCCACTAAATGTTAAGTGACCCCTATGTGATTCCTTATGCAGTTATGGGTAAGTGTACTTTCTATCTTGAAACAAATCAAAGTACAGTAATTGTGGGCTGTCGCATGCTGCAAAAACTACCGTACACGTCATCTTATAGTTATGCCAAACATGAAAAGGTTGACGCACCACCCTTTATCCTTAATCCTTATTCATTTGAGGGGCCATCCATGAAGGACGTCCGCAAAATTTCGGCCATATTAGACCCATCCCTCCCCCCTTTTCCGCAAACTTCCGCATTTCAGAAACCCCTCCCTCCCCCCCAGGATGTCCGCATTTTTCTTAAAAATCTTTATAGTCATCATTCTGGACCAGAAATTTCACGATTTTCTAGTGAAATAACCGTCAAATCGACCAAAATTTCCATAAACTGCGGACGTCCGCATTTGGCCAAACACCCCCTCCCCCCTATATCCGCAAACATCCGCATTGGCCAAACTCCCCCCTCGCTGCGGACGTCCTTTATGGATGGCCCCTTAATTCATATTCAGGTAATGCGTGTCTGGATTCCATGCTATAAGTAATATGTTTTTCTGGAAAAAGGCCTCTGCACAACTGGGCTAGGATATGACCGTATGGATAATCACTGCACAATTACTCGGTTTATTTAATACAATGGATCAATTTAGTCATTCTTTAGACGAAGAAGCAGCCTCTCAAAGCCTTCTTTGTTCTTTTATAGAGCAAGATATACGTATAGGTTTGCCTGGGTGATCGTGACTAATGATATAACTTGCCAGATCCTTATTAATACCCTGACATCATTCATTGTGAATATTGTGTAAGTGAGCTTTATTTTATAATTTACTAGCAGGCCCGTTGGGCCTGCTAATACAAAGCTCACTCGGCGCTGCTACGCAGCGCCTCGTTCGCAAATTTTAGCCATTGCTATTCAAATTTGCAAAAATCTATTTACCACATCGAAAAATTACAATCAGAACCAAAGTTTTTCAGTGGAGTTGCGTAACAAAATCAACAAAGCAAGAAATGAAATTCACACACTATACATGTTACCATAGCAATGCAAGCATTTCCCACTATCTGCACGTGCATGCCGACATAAACCCATACACACATCGACACAGTGCCCATACACACGGTTTTCCCATTCTAATCTATGATGCCGACACAATGGCCCATACACACGCCGACACAAAAATCCACACACGCCGACACAGTGTCCATACACACGGTTTTCCCATTCTAATCTATGATGCCGACACAATAATCCGCACACACGCCGACACAAAATCCATACACTCGCTCCAAATTATATATAAGATTGCCTGGATTACTCGATTAATTATCATGCTCTAGACAAAGCAGCTTCTAAAAGCTATTTTTTGTGGAACAGGATCCATTAATTGCTAGGTACCCATTATAGAACATAGAGATCCCCCATGGCATTGTGAAGTAAATAATGGGATATCATTTCGCACTAGGTAGGTTTTATTATTGTCATTTGTTATAATATAAAAAGTCCTGTCCACTTTTACGCAATTGCCTTTATCTCTAGTGAGTTAGTGGGGTTTTCAAGGTGCATTGGCATCACCGTGATGTTGGAGTGGCACAACCATACAACCATACAACCATGGCAGTGCTGCAACCATGGCACAACCATGGTAGCAGTACTGCAACCGGATGGTATGGCACTACCATGGCATTGGCAGTAGCATTGGCAGTAGTGCTACCATGCTATGGCAGTATTACTACCATGCTGCCCTGGTGTGAGTAACACAGTGACATTGCTATTCTAATGTAAGGTGACCATGCTTTTTAATAACATTTATTTTAATCAATGCCCTCTACTCCTCTAGCTCTGGGCTATTATCTCCAGGAATAGTTTATGGTGAATTGTGCCCGTGCAAACTGCAATGATTATCCGGATCTGTTTGCTGTCATTAATGCTCGAGGCAGCAGGTGAGTTCAATTTCTTCATGCTTTCCTTGAATAGGTTGGATTAGGAAATGAATTAATGAAAACTAAAAGTCTTACACTGACAATTGAGACGATTGGGACAAATGAGACAGAGAAAAATGGGAAGCTAAAATGTGAATTGAGACAGGGAAAATGTGATATTTGGGACAATTGCAACAGAAGTGACAGAGACAACTGGGGTTCAAATGATTTTGTTTTTGAGTGGCAGTTTAGTTTTTTTTGTCTGACAACCTGTTACCTAGTGGCACTTGCTTTGTTGCAACTGCCACTGTCGTTTTCCTATCATAAGTTTTTGGATAGAGAAGTGGGAACACTTAACCACTACAAGCAAACACAGACAAAATATGTACTCATTATAGCAGTATGAGTTTAACTTTCGTTTCAATGATAGAAAAACTTGGATCAATGTAAAAAATGGTAAATGACTGATTTTTTCAACTTTTTGTGTCACAAATGTCCCAGTTGTCCCAATTGTCCCAAAAATCAGTCCCAAACTCATAAAAAGTAAATTGGGACAGGGTCAATTATGACAGTGGCACTCCCCCCATTATCCATATACACATCAATTACAAATTATCAGTAGGACTTCGTATACAGTATACAATGTTACAATACTCTTTTCTGGATGGCATGGTGGCTCAACTCAAGGGTAGTGTGCCTGTGTGACTCAAAGACCTGGTTCGCCAATATTTGTTTTATCAGTTCAAAAAAATACACGTAAAAATGGAAACTGTAAACATCAACAAAACATACTGTATACGAGGCTACTACACACAGTATACTTATACAACATACCTACTACAAAGCTCCTATAATATCATAGTAATGACTAATGTGGTTGAAAAATGCTCTTGAGTGAAAGTAATGTTATTGTAATTGATATCAAATTAAACTTTTCAAATAAAATATATGGTGCAGTTAGCAAGACTTGCTACCCAGGTATCTGAAACAAAATCCAGTCAGAACGACAACTGTTCTTTTGATAATTTGATGTAAATGATTCATCGATTTGTTTCAGATACCTGGGCAAAGTTTGGGGGACTTACAGCATCAATGAAAAGCACCTGGCAATACGACGATGCATATCCTGCAAGTAATCTCGTGGATGGGAACTATAACAATTTCGCTCATACGAGCAATTCAGACACGGGTCTATGGTTAAGAGTCGAGTTGGAGAGATCTGCAAATATCAGATTGATTGTGATATATAACCGGCAGGATTGTTGCAAAGATAGGATAGTAGGACTTTCAGTGTTTATCAAAGAAGACGAAACTACCGTGCATAATTGTGGAGAAATCACAGAAGAGAGGGAAAAGTACGAAATAGAATGTTCTGGGAGAGGGAATATCGTGGAGCTTAGTAAGGAAGGAGATGTTATAATGCAATCCATCGCTGAGATAGAAGTATTTGGGAACGGTACATCTTTCTTTCTAACTTTCTAAACGCTTGAGTTTTTGATTCACACGACATGTAAAGATTATCAGTAAATTGTGACCATTAACTCATTAATTTGGCAGAATCCCTGCTGCTTGGCATGAATTTCACGCTAACCCCTTATTAACCCCTTATTAACCCCCTTATACATCCTCAGGAAGTTGTAGTATTCAAATTCCTTATAATAAATTTCCTTTAGGAAAGTGTAGCATTCAAATTCCTTACTCAAACTTTGCTGAGGAAGGCGAGAGTAATATTATTTGAGCTTAGAGATTTGGCTGGAATTGAGGTTTTCATCTTATATGAGCTATTGAGTGACGGTTTGATGGACCAAAACAAGTGCCTGGGAATTTAGAAAACTCTGTGTGCTAACATGATTTTCCTTACCGAGTTTCCCAAGATCTAGATTATGATAATTATCTCTAACAGGTTTTATAAGCCTCCTGGGGGAATGGTACTTTTTCAATTTAGTGCTAAAAACATGGTTAAATTAGGAAATATTTCATACCGTTCTATAATGAGCCCCATCTATGCGATATCCCATTTCAAATGGTGATGACACTCATGATGCAAAGACACAACGATGAACCAAACATTGGGCTTTATGGTAAACCACTCTCTGTATAAACTGATGGTGAGGTACCCATATGTAACTCTGTTATATGACAATTAAAATTGATGTCCTCAGTACATAGTGGCCCCCTTGCCACATCTTGCAAATCAGACATCAATTTCAGGCATTTTCACAATTGTCCCCGAATATTAAATCATTTTCACGATTGTCATCCAATATTAAATCATTTTAACAGTTGTTCCAAAAGGCCCGAATATTAATAAACAGCAGAAACGACCAACTCTAAATGAGGTTTAGAGTTGGTTGTTTCTGCTGTCATGAATCATGTGCGGACACTGGACAGGAACACTGGACAGGGACACTGGACAGGGACACTGGACAGGAACACTGGACAGGGACACTGGACAGGAACACTGGGCAGGGACACTGGGCAGTCCCTGCAACCAACTCCGGGGAACTGGATTCAGAAACACGATGGTGCTGCAAGAAAAGCGAACCTTCATTCGGACTTGTAATTACAAGTCCGAATGAAGGTTAACGTTAACGTTCTTTGATTCCTTTGACCAGTTGGTAGTAGCATGGTGTCTTGGTGAGATATCAATGGTAACATGTCGTGGCAACTATAATATGGGATCGTTCACATATTACGTAATCAATTTTTGGGCATTTTTTACCCCCCTCCCCCCCCCCCTCCGTAATCAAACAATCATGGCCAAACCCCCTCTTTTTCGGAAAATATTACGTAATCATGGCCCAACCCCCCTCCTTCAGTTTTTTGACGACACCAAAAAACTATATTAACTGACAAAAAATTAGAACAGTATCGTGTGTTTCAATTCAATCATCAACATCATCGACCTGAAGATGACATTCAAAACTTCTTTTAGTTTTTCCTACGGAAATCTCGCCTACGACAACTCCTCTGACAATGAGATGGACACCTTCTCCTCTTTCTCTTCCTCCAACGCATCCTCATCTGCCCATCATCCTCCTTTACCTTCAACAGATCATCCTCCTCCTCTACACCTGAGGCCCCTGGTTACACTAAAGAGCCAGAAATCAACGTCTTGGTCCCACCTCAACCTCCTTCAAAACCGATGGAACCAAAGTTCAGTATCCGTGTCCTGCTCATCTGCCACCAAAGCCGACAGAACCCAAGATCCAGATCAGCCCTAGCTCCTAAGTGCCATATCAGAGTCTGGCAACTTCACAGACAACTGCAGCTTCCTAGACCTACACCTTCATCAAAAATAATGATTCCTGGATAATGGAGCTGCGGATGGCGTACATCATGTACGCCAAGACCTGCTCTGGCATCAACTCTAGAGCTCTAGGGAAAGAAAGGCCTCCGACAGAGCAGCAAACCTTATATACAAAGAGGCACTGTTTGGAAGAGTTCAATGAATGGAGTACATCCCTCCTATATGGGCAGCACTAAAGGAACTATACATTCTGAACCATATTGAGTTAGAGTAGATCATGTTTTAGTCATAATTATGAAATTTTGAAATTTTTTTCTGCAAATGGTTAATTTTTGGTAATAAAAATTCGGAAATCCTTTAAATTTTCATAAAAAAATTCTTGAAATTTTCATGAAAATTCTTGAAATTGTCATGAAAATTCTTGAAATTTTCATGAAAATTCATGAAATTTTCATAAAAATCTTTGAAATTTTCATGAAAATTTAGATATTTTGATTACGTAATCATTGGCCAAACCCCCCCTCCCCCCCCCCTCTTAATCAAACGTAATCATTTGGAAACCCCCTCCCCCCCTCGGCTGATTACGTAATATGTGAACGATCCCTATGCATCGGTTGTGGTTACGATGGCTACTATATATTATGTCATGGCTACATGTTACGATGGCTACTATTTGTCATGGCTGCTATAATATGCCGTTGCCACATCTTGTTTTGCATCATTCTTTTATTCCTCCTTCCAGTTAGTGTATCAATAACTCCACAATTAAACGGTCGTGGCTTCAAGGCCCCCACACACGCGTGGCTTCTAGGCCCCCACACATTTCATCCGTTTTTGCATGTGTCGACAGTGTGTGGCTGCAAGCAATTGAAAAACGATCGAAAAAATTCAAATTTCGTGCATTTTTTCGGACAATCCTGGTTTATTGGATGGGGGTAATATTTTCGGCCCCTATTTCAACATTTCATTTGGAAAGTAAGGAAAAATCAATTACTTTTTGCCTTTTACATTTCGATGGTGCAGATTGAGACTGGTATGGATTTCTGACTTCCTGATTCCTCAGGTTACTGAGATGCAGGAGTTTGACATCTCTAAAGCTGATCTGAGTGTCGGTGTCTCCAACAAATCGCATCTTCAAAGGAAGGCGACGACCTGAGACAGGGACATCCTAGCCTCCAGATCATTGACTTCTGTCTCAAGGTTTGTTTGGGGTGGTTATGGTTTTGTGGTACCAAAGTGAAGTGATGTCAGTGCAAAGTCTTGGTTATATGTTACAGTTAAAGATTTAACATGGTAATATATTATATTCATGATAGTATGTTGTCATAGTTACATTTCATGTTTATTTGGTCGCATTGTAAGTTGTCTTCCTGTAAAACTTCATAAGCAAATTTATCACTCACTCTTTGAATCTCACTTAAGCTATGCAATTTCTGTCTGGGGAGGAGTTGCACTAGGTAATCTAGATTCAATTTTAGAACACAGAAGAAATGTTTACGTATTATGTTTGGGACAAGGAGTTTTCTTGAGTTTTGCACTTGTGTGCGAGCTCGAGAATATGGAATGCAGAAACTTGATAAAGAATTTTACTCTAGAGAACCTCTAAACCGTTATTCAAAAAGCATAATCTATTGATCTGTACAAAATATATACCGTTTGAGGTATCATGGAAATTGTGAAAATAGTACACTGTAAAGAACCTGTATCCTTATATCAAATGGTCAATTTATCTAAAAGGAATCTAAACCGCTTTCTTACACCCAATCCTCAAAGTACTTCATACAAAGCCCCTGGCTCTGGAATAACTTTATCAAAATTTTGATGTTGGAAAATGTGGCTACACAGTGACGAAAACCTGATCAAAGTTTACTCAAGAGATCTCTCCTTGAAGGGCAGGTTAAGGACATGGATACCTGGAGCAACGAAAACTTTACTGAATTTTCTAAAGTCGAATCTACTAACTGAAACTTCTGTTGCAAAGCAGCTGACCAATGTTAATGCCATTTTGAACCCAAATTTCAAAATTATCACTGTAAAAGTGAACTGGTTCAACAGGTCGACCATGACAAACGGATGGAATTTTATATAGGTAAGGTGTGTAATCATGTGAATAATTTCATAATTTCATCTCTATCTAATTTGCATAATATTAATATACTGTTATATTCTATGCTAATGAAAACGTACTTTTATCCACTATTTTGGTATGTTAATGAAATGTGTAGAGCGATGTCAAATTCAAACTTTAAACCAAAATATTATAAGTCGACGACTTTCATGTTCTAATGAGAGTTCAACATACATGGGTCATCAGGCAACCCTTGTCATTTTGTCCTTTAATTTATAAAATGTCAAAAAATTTAATCATATATGTTAAAAAAACCCCTAGGGGAAAAAGTAGTTTTTGAAAAAAAGAAAACCGGGAGGCGGGGCCTATAAGTTCTAGAGTGTGAAAGTGATACTTTGGGGGGTGGGGAGAAATGGGCCCCGGTTTTTGATCCCGAGAGGGGAAAACATAGCTTAACGTTAATACTTTGTGAATTAGATTTGGTTTTCTGTAGCTTTTTTTTTTCCCCCCAAAGAAAAAACAAATCAAATTTCCGGAGAAAACCCAAGTTTGAAATAGGTATGCAAGAAGGAGGAGATGTCTCGACCAGGCAGAAGAGATGATTTAAATTTCTAATAATTATTAACATGTAGGTTCCGGCTTTAAATAAGAATAAAGAGTACCAAAATTTTTGTATCGCTTTTTTCATTTTAATAACACAGTACAGAATGTGTAGTCCGACACCTTTCTGGGGGTTACAAAAAGCACACTGTACTCACACTGTACTCGTCACAGTCATCGCCGTTTCAAGCAGCCGTTTCGTTTGCAAGTTGTGGTCTGGATGTAAAATTTTAGGGGGTATTTTTATTTTGGCCGTCCAGTTAAGTCTAACTTGACTCCTGAATATTTATTTTTTTTTAAATTAAAAGTTACCTATAAACCCCAAAAATTTCGTCAAAGTTTGTTTTTTAAATTTTAAACTTTGGAAATTTAGTACGTTAATTAAATTTTTGAAAATTATTTTGAATAGGTTTAAAAAAAGTTATGTTTTCCCAAATTTGTTGAATTCAACGATTTATATTGGTGGGTCAATTATTATCAAACAAATAAAAGGGAAAACGATTCTTCTAACAATATTCTACCCATGATTGCTCATTATTTTCGTAAGAATGTAGATAGAAAAATTTCATTGCAAGTCAACGGGCAGACGACGCAATGTTCCCGTTTTTTAATCAAAAAGGGGACTACAAAAGGAAACAAAAAGAGGCCCGATCATGGGGTTGGGAAAATTTCTTGCAAATTCTTGATGTTGTTTTTAAGATTGGGGTCTTTAAAGCAAGGCTTTTTTGGGTTTAAATTTGTTGATTTTAAAAGGAAAAATTTTTTTCACATTAATTAGAGCTTTGGGGGGAAATTTATTAAAAAAGGGAGAGGGAGTGATTTATTGGAGTAATTGACGAGCTTTGAGGAATTAGATGGTAATTCCAAACCCCGTGTGATTTACTGATTATTACCCTGCCTATACGCCCAAACAAAGTAGACGTTTGAAATTTGTATTCGAACCAATTTTTATGAAAAAGGGGCACTATTTTAAATTGAAACGGAAAAATTTTAAAATTTAAAAAGTGAAATCACATCATCATCTTCTTTCAACGAAAAAGTTAAAAAGAAAATGATAAAACCGCACCCAGCATTGAACATCCCTTTTAGTGAGACTAGTGGGTATTTTACTTTACAAAATTTTATTTTGATCTTTCATATAAAAATGAAGTATGAAAAGTTAAGTACTAATCAACAAAACAATTCACCATAAACATTAACAACAACTGACTCGAGAGCTACAATCTTATGCGGATCTCGTATAGAATCTGCCCTTAAAGAAAACACGATCACATGTGGTTTAGTCCTTTAAATCTTTAGAGTGCATCAAATATGTATTTACTCTCAGTTGAACAATAAGTTTTGTGCCATAATTATTATCTTCATCCTGATCTAAAATAAGTAACGAACACTGACAGCCAGAAATGACGGCACAGAAATAATGTAGTTGAATTTGATAAAACGGAGCAATACACCCTATATATGGCGCCACAAGTCTGCGTTGCTATCTCCTAAGACTAGATAAATAAACATTGAAATACGGGATGGAGTTATCAAGCCTCCCAGGTGGCGCCATTTAGGTGTATTATGATAGTGTCTCTTCTTCTATCTATTTTATCTTTATCTTGTGTTGCCCTATAATATCGTTTAGATATATCGTATTTTATACTTTGTGCTCATATTTGCATTATCTTGTGCTACCGAATGTGCCATGAAGAATATAACATATATCGTACTGAACATTTTGTGCTCCTTATCGCTTCTTTATCTTGTTTTACAGTATATATACGGTTAAGAATAGATTATATCGAATCGTTTTTAATATGAAAAAGTGCGATATGATATCATGGGAGCTTATTATTCTCCTATTTACATATCCACACAGAGATAGCAAAATAGGTTAGAATCTACGTGAATGGCCGTTTCAGAAATTGGTAGTAATTCAACAGTAGTAATTCAACAGCTGGGAATAGTAATTCAACACTTTGAATAGTAATTCAACAGTTGAGGTATAAGTAATTACACACTTCACAGTAATTCAACTGCTGGGTACGGTGATATTACATGATTAATATTGCTCAAAAATTCGAAAAGTAATTACACTGCAGGGTAATAATATTGCTAAGTTGATCGGCTGATGCAATCACAATCCAATTATGTTCATTGCGCAATAAATTGCCGTATAGACAGGATCAAAATTAGTCAGGAAACATGAAATTATGGTCAAAATAGACAAAATTAAAGAGCACCGAAAATAAAAATTTCGCAATTTTCTAGAAATTTTGATAAGGGATACTTATGTCCATCACTCCATCAGTAAGTAGGTTCGTTAAAAATTCTTTAGTTATAAATTTCTGATAATTATTATAAGCATTTCTGATAACTATGATAATCCAATGTCTTATCTATAGAGGTGTATGGGTAAACTACAAACATAACAAATTACTGCATATCGATTTTCTAATTCAAGGATTGACATGAGTGATGAGAGGCGGAAGAGACTAAACTGTGAATCATCAGCGGTTACCCTACAGTTGTAAGGTCTCCCTGCCATCTGCGATGTAGGTGTACCATCAGCAGGTGACAAAGGGAAACGGAGGGGTTTCGGCCCACGTACCCCTCAAGGTCAATTACAGGGGTCAGATAGTGACGTGGTCTACGGTCATCCATAACGCTGGAAATGCAAACATTCTACGGCATTTTCAGAGAGGGCAACTCCATCTCAGCCCCTGTGTGTACCACACGTCAGCTTTCAGTCCCTTGGACCCTCTCACCCCTCGGTTCCCGGACCCTCTCATCCCTCAGCATGGGGCCTCTCATCCCTCAGCATCAGGGCCCCTCTCATCCCCCTCAGCATCAGGGCCCTCATCCCTCAGCATCAGGGCCCTCTCATCCCTCAGCATCAGGGCCCTCTAATCCCTCAGCATCAGGGCCCTCTAATCCCTCAGCATCGGGGCCTCTAATCCCTCAGCATCAGGGCCTTAATCTCCCTCACAGCATCAGGGCCCCTAATCCCTCAGCATCGGGGCCCTCATCACCTCAGCATCAGAACCTCTCATCTCAGCATCTGGGCCCTCTAATGCCTCAGCATCAGGGCCTCTAATCCTCAGCATCAGGGCCCTCTAATCCCCTCAGCATCGGGGCCTCTAATCCCTCAGCATCAGGGCCTCTAATCCCTCCAGCATCGGGACCCTCTATCCCTCAGCATCAGGGCCCTCTAATCCCCAGCATCAGGACCTCCCTCATCCTTGGCCCCCGGGACCCCCACCACCCCGGGCCCTAATGCCAACTATTGATCCCCCCAGTATTGGGTTTAAATGTTGTGAACAGCAACACATCACTGCAACCCCCAAAACGTCAGACGCAAAAATAACGACGAAAAATTTAAATTTCGGCCCGAATACCCCAGTGTCAAGTTCATCATTTGTACCCAGATTGGGGCCTCCCTTAGAAGGCCTATCGCTCCATTGCATGCTTTCCCTCCAAGAAGTGCGGGTCGGCACCCAATTTGTTGACTGATTAAAAGCTTGAAAATCTTTTCTTGTTAAAATTTTCCCCCCCCTTTTCATGTCGGAAACCCAGGCAACTTTTAGATGTTGGGGGGGGCTGTACTGGATTTAGTATTCCAAAAAATGCCCCCGTGACATCCCGGACAAACCCAAATCGACAGGCCTTAAAAAAGGGGAAAACAAAAGAGCCGGGCAAGCCATCTGGCATTACCATCACATTTGTCAAAAATACTGCCTATCAGGCAAAGAAAGGCTTTTTATTAGGTATGGATGACGAAGGGTTTTTGAATTTGTTCTTATGGTTTAAAAAATTTTAAAAATCCGAAGGCCCCTATAACTTTTCAGATAAATGTGCTGCCAGATTAGGGAAAGGGAACTAAATTGGTTTTAAAAACCCCTCGCAAAATTTTAAAAACCAGCTTTTTGTAGACTTTTATTTAGATGTTCTTAAGGGACCCTTAACAGATTACGACGGACCCCCCATTTGGAACACGCTACCATTTGGGATATCAGCGGACAAGGACATTTCCAAAAAAAAAGAGTCGCCGTTACAGGATTACGATACCCCTTGATGAAATTTTTCAACCTTCCATTCATCAATTTTTGGGTCATCCTTCATGTGAAAGCGATTTTGGGGAGCCTATCTTGGGAAAAAGATTTAAACCCCTTTCAAACTTTTTTGGAATAAATGTTCACACTCGAATGGGTTCACGGGTTCCCTTCGTATGAGGTTCAATATTTTAATTTGAAGGTTAACGATCACATAAACTGATCAACGGGACTTAACCATGCTAATGGGACACAGGTTGTGGGATCAGTGCCCTGTGTTGATTTACAAAAAAGCTGAAGTGCTCTCCGGCTATTGGTACAGTCATGTCAAGTGGTTCATAATGTGACTAAGATGCTGAAGAATGATATATTCGAGGATTACTTTTAAATATGTGCAGTCAATAGGGCCAATGCATTACCAAAAACCCCAAAAGACCTCAAGTTCATCAAGCACGGATTACAACAGATGGGAGGATTTCACCAAGATGAAGGCCAAATGGCAGTAGCCACACTGAGGAAGGTTGCTACCAGTGGTACGGGGCAATGTCACTACAAGCGCAAAGTTGAAAGCCGGTGTTCAGCATTTCTTACCCAGCTGCTTCAGCCATCTTTTGACTTGATACTGAGCTTTGTCATTGATTTAGTTAGACTTCTTGCTAGTTTCAGTCTGCAATTTCAACAAAAGCATATTTTTGTTAATCATTACTTTAACTTGGTACAGATGCTTAAAGAACTTTTGGCAAACATTGATCTGTCACACGATATATCCTCCATGGCAGTTGACCAGAGATTTGTCTTCCGTAGCTTTTGTCGTGCAGCTCAAGCTTCTCCTGCTGCAGCTCCTCTTGCAGTGCAACGATGTATGCGCTTCGTTAAACTCCTCAAGGATAACACAACATGGTACTGGTACAATCATTATTACTGGAAGGTGGAAACGATGACCTTACTACCTGAATGTGCAGGCCTCCTAAATCACCTTATGGATAATCTAACTGAGGATAAACATAGTTTCATTACAGGAGGAAAGGAGCTTTATCGATTGCCAGCGATTTTATCTGAATCCGAGCAGGACAATCATGACCCAAACTGTCAAAGCCAAGTACTTGACAGTTCCTTCTCTTTTACCTTCATTTCAGAAAAGGGTTAGTGTAGATCTTGAGCCCCTAAAAAAGTTCCTACCCTCTCAACTTCATCATCACCTCACGGTTTCATCCATCTCTGAACTCAAGAATCAGTTAGTTGCTGTAAAAGGCGTCCTTGAACAGATGAGGCTACCTGTCACAATGGATTCTATTAGCAAATACTTTTTTATGAAGAGGCAACACTGGGACAAATGTATGCAAGGGGTCCTACTTATTTATTTGAAACTATTAGTTATTCCATCAACTGAGGCCTTCATGGAAACACTGGGTTCCATCATGGAGAAACTTCATGAACGCTTTAAGAATCAAGATCCAGGTCTTGATGATAAGCGTCTTACGAAGGAAATGTTCCTTAAAATGAATGGCCCTCCTTTAATCCTAAGTGACCCCTTCCTTCGTAAAGTTCTTGCTACATACCGAAGCACAGGCTCTAGAACATTTGCTCATGAGCCTACCACATTGGCCCGACTCCCAATTTCATCCCTTACAATTCAGAGAATAAGAAGGGAAGCCCACAATGATATTAATCGAATATCATGCTTGGAATTTGATTAATTGATTAAACTAAAGAACTGTGTTTCTCAAACATACTATTTATTCAAAGTTTCTTAGGTTTTTAGTAATATTGTATAGTAGTGTGGTATCTCAAATAGTATATCACAGTGTCTCATAGATAAGAAATACCGGATAACACCTATAGTACATCTTGACTATCATGTTAGTGAAGGAATATACTAAAATGAGTAGGTATATCAATGTATCAATATAGAGTATACGCACAGCTGCGAAATTCAACAAATAATATTGTGATTTAATAATCAAATTGGAACATCTATAGAAAAATTTGAGCAAATAAATGTTTTATTTTGTCATATATGACACAATTATTTTTTGCCAATTTCGGGGATGCGGTTGGCGAAAATATGGAGAACCAAATATTTTTTTGGGGACGACCAATCAATTACGATATTGATATGGGGTGACGCCGGATGCGAACTACAGACATATTCTTCATTCTCTACGTGATAGACATGATCATCAAAATTGCCTCGTCAAAATCACTGGCATTTGCAGATGACACTAAGCTCATGAGTCAGATCATCACCATGTTATGCAAGGCCCTGTTACAGACAGACCTCGATCAAGTTGTCAGTTGGTCGTTGAACAACAACATGGTGCTCCACCAGGATAAATTCGAGGTAATGAACTTCTGTCTCAACAACTCGTACCTCCTAAAAACCTCCCTTTCACTGCAGGAGCTGAGGCAATACACAACACCCGATGGAAATATTCTTCAGCCAACCTCATCCGTCAGAGACCTTGGTGTTTACATTACCGACGACTGTAGCTGGACCCTACAAGTAAATAATGTTGTTAGTGACTCACGCAATATCGCCTCATGGGTCCTTGGGACTTTCCGGGACAGGTCTGAGCTTACAATGCTGACCCTCTTCAAGTCCTTGATACGGAGCAGACTAGAATACTGTTGCCCAGTGTGGGATCCCCACTTTATCAAGGATATCCAGGCAGTGGAGTCTATCCAGCGTTACTTCACTAAGCGGATAATTGGCACCAAAGATATGGACTATTGGGATCGGCTTAAGAAGCTGCGATTGATGTCTCCAGCGTAGACGTGAACGATACACGATGATCCATACTTGGAAGATCCTGCTGAACAAGGCCCCAAATAGCACTGGTTTAGAGTTCTACAGTAATGAACGTCTTGGAATACGGGCTAAGATCCTGCCATTCAACTACAAGGCACAACGTTCAGTCTCAACAGCCTACGACAGCCTACGACAGCCTACGACAGCCTACGACAGCTCGTCATGGAACCCACACGAGGAACAAACACCCTTGACCTCATCCTTACCAACAACACTCAAACTGTAGTGGAAATCAAGGTTGGCAAACCGCTCTTGGTTGGTGTTTCAGACCACCTGCTAGTAGAAGGCCTGATTGGCCACAACCCTATCTCACTCACGGATGACCAAGAAGTTGTCATAGACCCACACTCATTTAGGGCAGTTAACTTCCACCACAGCAACTTCGACGCTATGAATGACATGTTGAGAGAGATAGACTGGCATCACCTGAAGATGATATGTGATGATGAGGAAGATTCAGATGGCACACTTTTCAAGAACCTCATAGTTTTGACTGTCCTACAGGTTACCCTACTGATGGCTCCCCCTAAGAAGACTGGCGGGAAATCAAATGGCTTTAGATCCTCAGTACCAAAACTTAACTCCCTGAAAATGAAGAGAAGAAAGCTTAACAGGAAGATAGACAACTTGAGTGTCAACAACCCCTCTTCCATGCTAATACCTGGGCTTGAAAAAGAAGTTAGTCTGATATCTTATGCAATAAAAGATGAAATTCTTTCTCAGCTAAACCAGCGGGAGTCCTATGCAGTGGGTACTATCAAGAGCAACCCAAAATACTTTTTCAGCTATGCGAAGAAGTATGCCAAATGCAAGTCGAGTGTTGCACCGCTAAGGAAGGTATGTGGATCCCTCAGCACAGATCCAGTGGAGAAAGCAGATATCCTCAGTCCCAGTATACCAGTGTGTTCAGTGACCCAGCTAATGTGGACCCCCCAAAGCATGTGTAGCAGCACTGGGTGAACCGGCAACAGAATTGCTGTGTGACATTGAGTTCTCAGTTGAGGACATACTTGCAGCTATTGGAGAGCTAGACCCTTACTCTGCAGCACCGGATGACGACATCCCAGCTAAGATCCTGTGTAGCTGCAAAGACACCCTATCTGCCCCACTCTGGCTACTATGGAATAGTTCATTAGCTCAGGGCAAGATTCCAGCAGAGCTGAAGTTGCAGTACACATCACGCCGATCTTCAAGAAAGGCAATAAGACTGACCCTGCGAATTACCGCCCTGTTTCCATTACATCCCATCTCATAAAGGTATTCGAGAGGGTTATCCGCAACGCACTAGTAGATCACCTTGAAACTAGTGGCATTCTCCCGGACAAATTGGAGCATTACGGCATCAAAGGCAAGCTCTTAAACTGGATAGAAGACTTCCTCTCAAACAGGCGTCAAGCCGTGGTGGTTGATGGGAATAAATCAGAGTTTGCTAACGTGGAAAGTGGCGTCCCTCAGGGCACCGTGTTGGGACCGATATTCTTCATTCTCTACGTGGTGGACATGATCATCAAGATGGCCTCATCAAAACCACTCGCTTTTGCTGACGACACTAAGCTCCTGCACCAGATTATTACCATGTTATGTAAGGGTTTGCTACAGAATGATCTGGATCAAGTTGTCAGTTGGTCGCTGAACAACAATATGGTGCTCCACCAGGATAAGTTCGAGGTCATGAACTTCTGCCTCAACAACTCTTACCTCCTGAGCAATCTACCCTTCACTGCAGAGCTGAGACAGTACACAAATTCTGATGGTAACATCCTGCAACCGACATCATCCGTAAGAGATCTTGGTATCCTCATTACCGATGATTGTAGCTGGACTCTGCAGGTGAACAATGTTGTCACAGACTCCCGAAAAAATGGCATCGTGGGTCCTAGGGACTTTCCGGGATAGATCTGAACTGACAATGCTGACCCTCTTCAAGTCCTTAGTGAGGTAGATTGGAGTACTGTTGCCCTGTCTGGGACCCTCATCTGATAAAGGACATTCAAGCAGTGGAATCAATCCAGCGATACTTTACCAAACGCATTGCTGGGACTAAGGATATGGATTACTGGGATCGTCTGAAGAAGCTAAGGCTGATGTCTCTCCAACGCAGAAGAGAACGATACACCATTATCCACACATGGAAGATTCTGCAAGAAAAGGCCCCCAACAGCACAAATTTGGAATTCTACTGCAATGAACGTCTTGGAGTCCGAGCAAAAATTCTACCGTTCAATTACAAGGCACAGCGCTCGGTGTCAACTGCATATGACAATTCATTTGGGGTAAAATCTGCTCGCTCTGGAACTTGCTCCCGAAGCAAGTCAACACGGTGAAGGAGCTAGAGGCATTCAAGATAGCCCTGGGAGAATTCCTCGCCCAATACCCGGATAAGCCACCGGTTCCGGGTTACACACCTCCAAACACTCAAACAGCAACTCCTTACTCGACTGGAGCTGTGAACGAGGAAATGGAGTACGTGGACATCACTGATCCCAACTGCGATCCCTGCTAAACCCTTCAAAATGTATCAAAATGTATGTATGTATTCGGGGTAAAGTCAGCTCGTCTCTGGAACTTACTCCCTAAATCAGTCAACTCCGCAACAGCCTTAGAGGCATTCAAAGTAGCCCTTGGAGACTTCCTCACCCAATACCCGGATAAGCCACCGGTTGTTACGGGTTACACACCTCAAACAGCAACTCCTTACTCGACTGGAGCTGTGAACGAGGAGATGGAGTACGTGGACATCACTGATCCCAACTGCGATCCCTGCTAAACCCTTCAAAATGTAAAATGTATGTACATATAAAACCTCGAGTGGCAATTTGGGACTAGAATATCGTCTGTGGTGCGAAAAAATAAGTGTGTTAAATCACGGGAATTTCTGTATACCTTAGGAGGTCTATTTATATGGGTCGAAATTGCGGTGTTTGAAATTTTGGTAGGTTGAAAATATGGGGATTTTTTTCAAAAATCCCCAAATTTCACCCACCAAATAAAATTGGGTGATTTTTCTAACTTTTGCTGACAAATGAAAGATTTTTTGGGAAAACAATGGAAAAATAGATTAATTCTAATATTACAAATCGAATTCTTGATCGTCTTCCTGAGCCTCTGCTTCATTAATTACTGTTCTAAATTTTTGAATTTCAATTGTTTTAACCATTTGACTTTGACTAAATTATCTGTAACTATCTGAAAACTCATCTCTGAAACGAAATTGTACTGTTTTAGTACAGATAGTTCAAGAAATTTCGAAAGCGGGTTGAATTAAATCGGGGAGTAAAATTGTGGCGGGCAAAATTTTGGTAGGTTGAAAATATGGGGATTTTTTCGAAAAATCCCCAAATTACACCCTTTATAAATAGACCTCCTAAGGTAGGTACCAAACTCATGGTGGCTTCAATGAACCGCCTTCCTGACGAAACCTTGTCTGGACCATGATATTCTCGACATAAATTCTAAGATAGCTGTATCGCTATCAGCTTGTTCGTGTTTCTATGCACGCATAACACACTGCATGTTTGTGGAGTTTGGAGAATAATAGGTACTTTTCATGATAGTTTTGGGCCAAAGTGGGCACAATAAAAAACAACCGTTGGTTTGCGTAAGCCGCGTTGATCTATTTCCATAAAACTTCGCGCCAATTAAGCGCGCGCGATTAATAAAATTCGATCGAGCAGTATATAGCTAGCGGAGACCGGATCGATCAACCGAAAGACCTACCTTCGATTTTATCAAAAATTTTAACATCAAAATGTTAAATTTAGTCCAATTTAAAACAGAAATTTCCTCGAAATTCACCTTTTTCAGAACTGGATCAAATAATAAGGAAAATTTTGGCCCCGACCGGCGACCCGCTTAGTTTTCGTAAGAAATTGAAAAGCAGATCTTTTCAACCAAAGGTAATTCATTGATATTACATTGTCCTACGTTGTAGGACCTATTTTGCGCGCGCAAGCGCGCGTGTTCAGAGAAGAAAAGGCGAAGAAAAGGAGAAGAAAAGGCGCGCGCGCGCGCGCGAACAAACAGGAACACATAGCATGTGGCAAATATTACACTTGGACTTGATATAATTGTACAGAAAATTTATCGCAATTTAATTGAACGTATTCACTCGCTCTTTTAACAAACAGTGAGTTACTTAAAAATGAAAATAGGGGCCATCCATAAAGGACGTCCGCAATGAGGGGGGAGGGGGGAGTCTGGCCAATGCGGACGTTTGCAGACGTAGGGGGTGTTTGGCCGAATGCGGACGTCCGCAATTCATGGAAATTTTGGGCGATTTGACGGCTATTTCACTAAAAAATCATGAAATTTCGGGGCCAAAAATGATGACCCAAAAGATTTTGAAGAAAAATGCGGACGTCCGGGGGGAGGGAGGGGTTTCTGGATTGCGGACGTTTGCGGACAAGGGGGGAGGGAGGGGTCTGAAATGGCCGAAGTTTTGCGGATGTCCTTTATGGATGGCCCCATACCCATTAAACGCCGGTAAATCAAATTTTAATTATCACGACAGTGCTGTCAATTGTGCTTTCAAAAGTCAAGTCTAATTTAGATTTATACATTATTCGAGAGAATGCCTCAGAACACACATTGAAAGTGTGACCCTCCATAACAAGCAATAACACAGTTAAATGATAAACTATCCAATTAAAAACATTACGTAGTAAACCTCCCACTGTGTTACTTGAACTACGCAACAGTTCTCAGGAAATTTGTGATCCATGCTCAAAAATGGGGTGAAAGTCTTTGGGAATGTTGAGGGTAGGAAATAGGGGAGTAAGGGGTCTGGGAATGGGTGAAGGGTTTCTTTTCACGAACGGGTCCACTTTCCCCAGATGTGGAGCATGAAAACTGAAGCGATGAAGACCAAGCTCATGACGAGTACTGGAACTGGACCTCTGAAAGTAGGGGAGATTAAGATACTTACATCGTACTAAAATATTAACCGTGGTGTCTCAACACTTTCATGCGCGGCTTATTCCGACGCGCGCTCGTGCTTTTTTTGCTGCGCGCAGATTTGCTTTAATGCTTCAAGCATGGAGAGCACACTTGTGCGCTGCAAAAAGCACAACGCGCGTCGTGATACGCCGCGAAAGACAGAGTCGTGACAGCATGGTTAAATACAATCCAAGATAGAAGCATAGACCACAACTTACACATAGTCTTGGCAATGTGTTAGTTATGTGCTGTCAATAATATACAATCACTGGTCCATACAAGGCTAACTCCATTTATATAGTCAATATGAAGTTACTTTGTAGTCCATATGAAGTCAATTCATTATGTAAGTATGAAGTTAATGAGATAACTCACACTTGGAGCCCGGGGGAGTCCTCTGTGTAGAAGCGCCACATTCCGGCGTTGCCACCGCCACTTCCAGCGCCGGGCTTAGACCGGGACACCGTGCTCGAGCTGCCACTTCCTTTCCTGGCGAGGGATGGGGCGGTTAGTACCTGGGATTGCACTGGAACTATCAAACTATTTAAACAATGAGTAGCATTCAGAATTTGCGAAAAATGTGACAGAGATCGCAATAATAATATAATCCAAGTGCGATCCATATGATGGACATTTAAATCATTCACAGCACATTCTAACTTAAAGATAAAAGATAAAAGACTTGACTCACGCTCTCCTGACGGCTCCAGACTTGGCAGGTCCGCTGGAGGCTGGTCTACCACCTGCTCCAACACTGGTAGCTGAACTTGGGGTGGGCATTCCTACCAACGGAGAACGGGTTAGGTGGGGAAATCACTCGGAATTAAATGAGGAATTCATTAAAAAGAGGAAAATAGAACATCTTATAAATGAAAGTAAATGTATCTCATCCAAGAATATGCGCTTTTAACAGATCGTTATTTTAGAAAACATTTCACTACAATCAATGTGCGAATATCATAGCAGTTAATACTAATAAAACTACTGATAGTTAAATTAAAATACAACTTGTTCACCAATACGACAGCGTACACAGTACAGTATCAAAATATTATATCCGTGTGTTAAAAGTTCTGAATCAAGAAAAAGTCAATTATAAATATCGAATTATATATTACAACATACAAGATACCCGCAGTGTTGAACTAAATCCCGTGTTACACTCAACAGTCTGTTCCGTTGATAGGCAGGGTCGAGGACAAACATCCAAACACTAGAATAAATAACATGTTGGCAACTATTTAGTTTTAACCTGAAAATCCGCCGATTAACTTTGGATCTGGTACGAGTGGAGATAACTTCACACACGTGTTCCCTCGGTGGTGATCTATTCCCGTTTTGTGGTTTTTGCCTTTTTTGCGGCTGCGAGGTGATCTTTTGGGATGTAGTCGTAGTCGATGCCTTCCCCAGTCCCTGTTTCCATGGCCTTCTTGGCCGGCTTCCTACTGACCAGAGCAGAAGACAGCATGTACTGGGCACCAAACAAAACCAAAGCAAAAAGAGCGGCCAGCAGCACGTACATGAAGAAGATCTCAGTGTTGAATCCCTCGTCCACCTCGTAGACTGAGATGGTCTCGTTGAAGGGGGAGTCCGTGTAGAGAGTACCATCCTCGGCCCGGTAGTTGAGGGACATCACGAGGGAGAAGGTTCTGGAGCCTCCCGCCAGCTGCTCGCTCGGCACGAACATGTAGAGGAAGGTCTGGGTGGCACCGGGTGCCACCTCCCGCCCGTACCTGAACGAGGTGAAGTTCTGGATCACGTAGTTGTAGTCCATGGGGTAGCGGAAGCTGCCCTCCACGTTGTCAACGATGAAGCTCTTCTCGCCGTTGTTCTGGAAGCCGATAAGGGCTTTCACTACTTTACCCCCGGGGAACCTGGACTCGTCAGCGTGCTTGGGGAACGCGTAGAACACTTTAGCGTCCTCGGACGGCTTGATCACGAAGTCCTCCTCCTCGTCCTCCTGCGTTGCGTCCGCCGCCTCTTCCTCCTCCAGCGGACTGCCGTCGTCAAGGGGCTCGGCGTCCCTGAGTTCCTGCTCCTCGTCCTCCTCAAGGTCCATGATCTCCTCGTCCTCCATCACCTCGTCCTCCTCGCAGAGGGAGAGGCGCGGCACGAGGCACAGCGAGGCGATCAGCAGGAGCTTCCAGAACATGGTGCGGGCTCAGAGAGGACAGAGGGTTAGGATGAGGCTAAGAGAGGGCAGAGGGTTAGGAAGGAGTGATAGGGTTCGGATGGGATGAGACGGGCAGAGGGTTAGGATGGGAGTGAGAGGACAGAGAGTTAGGTGTTAAGAGAGGGCAGTGGGTTAGGTGGCAGTGAGAGGGTTAGGAGGGGGTGAGAGGGTTAGGATGGGGGCACTGGGCAGAGGGTTAGGATGGGAGTGAGAAGGGGCAGAGGGTTAAGATGATAGGGTTTGAATGGGGGCAGAGGGTTAGGATGGGGTGAGAGAGGGCAGTGGGTTAGGATTGGGGTAAGAGAGGGGCAGAGAGTTAGGTGTTAAGAGAGGGCAGAGGGTGAGGATGGCGGAGATGGTAGGGGGTTATGTTTGGGCTAACAGAGGCAGGTGATTATGATGGGGCTAAGAGAGGGGCAGAGTGTTAGGATGGGATGAGAGATGGGCAGACGGTTAGGGTTGGGAGAGAGGATTAGGATGGGAGGAGAGGGTTAGGATGGTGGCAGAGGGTTAGGAGGGATGAGAGGGTTTGGATGGTGCTAAGAGGGGCAAAGGGTTAGAAGCGGTGAGAGGGTAAGGAGGGGTGAGAGGGTTAGAAGGGGTGAGAGGGTTAGAAGGGGTGACAGGTTTAGGAGGGGTGACAGGGTTAGGAGGGGTGACAGGGTTAGGAGGGGTGACAGGGTTAGGATGGGGGCAGAGGGGTAGGGGGTTAGGATGGGTGAGTGGGGCAGTGTAATTAGGAAATAAGATTGAAAATAATCATTTTAAAACGGCTAAAACTTGATAGGGAGACATAATCTAAATCTTGGCTGTATAATGACATTCGTCGCAAAAGCAATGTCCTACATCTAGAGACATACGACTCTAGATGCAGACTGAAATCAATGAAACTCATCAACATAAAAATCTTCAATGATATAGGTAGTTTAGTAGCAATGTATAATATCAAACAAGCTTACAACACATCAAGTGTAAAAAAAGTGGAAGGAATGTAGTCAAATGAGGCCAATTACCCAGTTTCTGATCGCTAATTAGGCTTAACAAGCACATGAATAGATAAGTCATACCATTATACACACACAGCAAGGCATCTGAATACTAAACACAAAGTCCACGTATCATGAGAGTGCTATTGTTCTGAGATCTTGGCCTTGACACTGTTAGCTCCCCACCACACAAGTAAAGAGGCTACCATGACGATAAACTCTGTCTGAATGGGGAATCCCTCCTTGGTAACACCCTGAGAAATGTGACACGTTACATACCACTAGGGGGGGGGGACATGACGTGGCAAGTAGCACTGTTGAACTTAGGGTACTGTGAGTACTTGGGGGTTATCAAGACGTGGCAAGAAAAAGCACTGTTGTGCGTGTTTCTACAGTATACATTGTACATAGGACGTGTCATATGTCGATAGTTCTTTAGTTGGGTATCTGTTACTAATTCAATGAACCAATTATTTTATTTTACAGTATTCCAACTCCTTGTGGACATCCCGCAATCCCTCGCATGCAAGCGACCAGGGCCGTAATTCTCAATTTTTATTTGGGGGGCTGGGAGAGCGAAGCGAGCCAAGGGAATGGGGTCCAGGGGCGGAGCCCCTGGCGGGGGGCCAGGGGGGGGGGCCAGGGGGGCGCAGCCCGCTGCGGGGTCCAGGGGCAGAGCCCCTGGCGGGGGGTTAGGGGGGCGCAGCCCCCCGGAAAGTTTTTGGGTTTTTCAATGTCTGAGAATGAATGTTGGGCTACAGAAATGGGTAAGAATCGTGAAAATTTCTAATTCGTATACAATGGTACTTTGACAAGCCTTGAGCAAGTTTTCATGTTAAAAAACCGTGTGCGGAACATATTGTGCCTCATAATCACCCTTGCCCAACTGATGACCCATTCTTAGCCCAGAGCACTTGCTGGTTTTTAGGCGTTTAAAATTATTATGAACATCATTGAATCTTTTTTATTCATTCCAGTATGTCACTTGCATAAATCTATGAACATGTTATGAGCATGATTTGAGCACGATATTTAGTTATTCCTTTCTTCATTATTAGTATTTTTGCCTACTTACTATGGAGACATGAATTGATTACAGCACTTCTGTACTGTGGTTTGTAATTGTAGATAAAAAATACCACGATGAACCTACAAACTAGCCTACATGAAGTGTTGATATGATGTTGAAACCTTCACAATTGTGAATGATGCATCAATATCATTCCCTATTTAATGAGTAAACTGTAAAGATCAGTTAAGTTGGAAATTTTAATAGGGAGTTAGAATTTTTTTGAGTCAGTTCAAAAATCTTGGGGGGGCTTCAGCCCCCCTAGCCCCCCCGGGAATTACGGCCCTGCAAGCGACAATGATTGAACATCTGCATGAACTCCCGGACCTTATTGACTGGTAATTTATACAGCTTGTACTACAGCTACTAGTTAAATAAATTTGACGTTTTCTTACAATTATCCATGGCAACTGCCACGAACCCATGACAACCATTGTTACAGGAAAATATCAACGGATTAAAATTAAAGGTGGATTTAAAGAGAAATCCAAAGCTGAAAGCACACGGGCTAACATGCGTTCATTGAATATGCTTCCGTGAGGACTTCAGGCATTATGTAATTGTTTGGTTCTTCCCTGTTCCCGACTATCACAGACATTCAAATCATGTTTTTGTCACATGTGCCACCCATTTATGACGACTCAACACGCAACATTATGTCATGTCGCGTCACTGCGCGTCTTTTTGAGTGCTGACATTACCTCGGCGCGAAACGCGCGCGAACAATCTGACGTGTCCACGAGAAGACCGCATATGATGTTTCCGAAAAATTGGAACAAATTTGGGGACAAAATGTCGACATATTTTCGTGGCTCTGAAACACTCGTCATCACATAATCACGTCGTTTGTCATGAGGTCAATGCCCAAGCAACATGTTAGTATGTTCAAAATATCATTCCTAAGCTTTTAGAAGCTCTGAGTATATGTCGACATTTTGTCCCTATTTTGGAAAATGTGTCAACACTTTGTCCCTATTTTGTTCCAATTGTGTTCCACGATAAATTATCAAAAGAGATGCCCAAATAACATTTAAGGAATTCCCAAAAAACATGTTAGAATGTTCGAAACTTCATTCCTAAGCTTTTGAAAGCTCTGATTATAAGTCGACATTTTGTCCCTATTTTGTTCCAAATTTGTTCCAAAAGGTCGAAAACATTAACTCGAAGACCGTTTTGAACAAAACGTTGATCGCATCAACAAAAACGGAAATTATACCCGTCAAATCATGCCGAGCACCACGAATAACACCCTTGGTTAACATTCTATACTTCTTAATGCATGATCTACTGAATACGAACATGCATACATCATAGATAAGCCAGCAGATCCCTCCAAAATGACACGCCTGTATTATCGCCGCGTGTTAGTGGTATTTTACTAAATTTAGCAATATTCTAGAGCTAATGAAATAATTTAACTTCCTCCATCAGGTTACTGTTGTTGCGTTTACTGAACTTTCAAAATCAAAGCCAACCAAACTTCTGCGTAGGCTAAATAATATCTACTGTTGACTAAGAAGTAATCTATAAACATTTGGCGTATGTATAAACAATACTAAGCGGTTACATGTCGAAGTGGTGACCGTATACCGCAACTTACATGGTCGAGGCGACAGCCGAGACTGTGTAAGTTGGATAATGGACGAGGCGTGCCGAGTTCATTATCGTAGGTATACGGTCACAGCTGAGATCATGGAACCGGATTATACCCCGACCGGAAACAGCTGGGACCGACTATTCTACGGCAAAACAACAGTATTTCTTCCTACTCGGGTCTGACGACCCTCGTCCGGATTCAACGCTTATAAAATCAAATTTCATTTTTAGCTTTTTTGCACTGTTATTCAGTGGAGACCGTATAACCAAACTTACACGGTCGCTAAAACAAGCGTGGGAGGGGTATAATAACGCTTATCAGGACTGGATAAACATTTGGTGTGTTTATTACAGATGCACTCAGAATTCAATGTACTCACGGGGTGGTTTACAGTGATGGAATGGATGGGTTGTGGGGCTTCGTTACTTTCCTCCTTCACATGGCTCTTATACGCAGCAATGCCACCTTCATCGAACAGATCAACCTGAAATCAGTATAGTTTGTGTCAAGAATTAAAACAGTAAAAAGCAGGGATTATTAAATTTCTACATATTTCTGCCAGATCCCAATCCCCTCTTAATTTTTTCACTCTTCGCTTCGACTTAAATCCACCCGAATCCTTAAATTGGGGCAATCCTCCACATACCCTTTCTGACCCAACTGCATCCCTCTTTTCTTCTTTTATTAGGGGGGGGGAATGAAGCTATATGGTTCTGGTACTTACAGTGTAGATACTGGCAGGGAGTTCTTTGTGGGGCTTCACGACAGAAACCATGTATCCCTCATTTGTAGAGTAAACAGGCATTATCTCTCCCTCTGAAATGATACTTAATTCAGAATATAGGCCTTTTCAACTCAATTTTCTATCAAAAGTATCAAATAGGTATAACATTTTGTAACAAACAGTAACACGGTAATGAATGAATTCTGATACCAATTATTGTACAAAACATCATAACACACGAATTCGACTATCTAACTTGCTGAGTAAAATGTCGACATCTTTTTTAAAAACAACAATCACTCACCGATCACAGCATACAATTTAGAATTTTCACAGTCATGTGTGAATTCCACTACCAAGGCAGTTTCTGTAGCCAATGGCAAGTTGGTGGTAGTGTAGGAGGTTACGCTGAATCTGTCACTGGAGCACGTACTGACTGCATTGTGTACGATGCCTAGCAGTATCAACAACCCAATCATGTCCTAGTGCGAGAGAAAAGGTCAAGTTATAATTTATATCGAATCAATGATTTGCAATCAGTTTCATACAATCATTATAGGCGACAGATAGAAATTTTCATTATAAAGTTGTTAGGATTATTAAAACTGATCGTTTGTTTCATTGAAATGACAGGAGGAGCAAGACTTTCAAAAATAAACTTGTTTGCGATATAATTCGTTCAAATAAATTATTTACATTATTTTAACTGTACAGTTACTAGTTATAAAACTTTATCGATGGAATTCATATCAAAATTTACGATTTATTCTTTTATTCAAGGTATATTTTTCCTTGTTGTGCCTATGAATTATTTGGCAGACATAAATTGTTCCTTTCAAATGATGAAATATGGTACAGTGTCCCCATATGCCCAGTTTAAGAATCTTCCAATCAAATTATTGAACTATCCCGAACTATCATCAACCATATGTCATATTATGCCACCCAAACTAGAGAAGTAACAGGAATGAACTCATTGTGTAAACCATGATTTCACCAATGGCAAAACCACTTTTCTGGAACTTTTCAGATTCAGTTGTTCATAGACTTTCCAATTTACAAAAGTTTCATTCGTGGAAATCTTCACAAGCTCCAACTTGTGAATCAAATCATGAGTGCAGTCTGCTGAAATTCTGTCAGCTGGGTTAATTGCCAGGAATCTTCTAAATTTTTCTTCTGCATGTGATGCCAACATTAAAATAAGCACATCTATTTTGTTTTTTAATATATATGATGAGCAATCCTCCAATACTTGTTTCTTTGATGACAATTCATCCCAAGTGATTCCTGTCATAGAACAAATAAATACACACCCAAGACTAGAATCAAAACTTTTGCTATCTCTTCTCAATAGATCATAAACAGAGAGCATTGATACATCTGTTTTAGCAAAAATTAGTTCTTGATAAAAATCACTTTGTACGATGGAAAAGTCATCAATGGCCAAATATTTGAACATTTCAACATCCTTATTTGTGGTTCGACCTTTGTCGAAATCTAAATTTATGGTATCTATCAAAATAGCTGCACTTAAAAGAATCCTCAAATTTTTCGTAAGTTGAAAACTTGGATTCTGAGCATCATATCGGTCTTTGAATAAAGAGGTTATTAGAGAAGCACATGATCCAACCATCTCTACTTTTTTAAATTCCTTATAAGGTCCTTCCTCATCATCATGATGATCTATAATAGATACAACTTCATATGAGCTTAAATTCAAGGTCGTTGGATTATGAACATTATGATCCACTAAATGAACATTCCATTGAAAGCTTTCCTGTTCACTAAAGTAGTCGGAGTCTATGAATATCAATGAGCTATGAGTGATATCAAGCAATTTGAACACAAAGACAACTTCAGTTCTAAGGGCAAGGTCATTCTTGGGAATGCAAAGGATTGGAACAGCATCAACACCTGAAATTTCATAACCAACATTATTCTATAGATAAATTTTCTAAAATGGCCTAAGCCTAAATCAAATAATTGAAAGTAGTTGATGCATTATACGACCAATGAGCTGTTTTATGGGCTGCTTCAAATAGGAAATGCTCTTAGAAACCATGACCAACAGAATATCAATTGGACTTATTTCAATGAAATAGATTATTAGCAACTGGGAACAGTGAATCCAGATCCAAGCTAAAAATTAAGTACCAAAAAACAGAGGGATTCAAAGGAAAACCTTGGGAAATTATTAAGATGCTATAAAGGACAAATGTTTCATCAAGGGATTTCAGCCAATTTTAGCTATGATCATTAGGTATAAGGACAAAGGCTGAGGCTATAAAATGCTCTAATCAAAATGGAATCCCAAGTTACTCCTCCCTTGTTTCTTACCCAAATTGTACCCTCTGCCCTAATCCCAATCCCAAATTTTAGGATAGTTGGTAGATAAGAATCTACACAGCAGAGCAGATTGAAATGTCAAACATCCATCATCCTGCCCATTTTTGGACAAGAAGGAAGAGCTCAAATTGATGGATAAAACAGCTCTTGAGCAGTGAAAGGAAAGTTTCAATAACAAAATAGTGAATTTATTTCTTTATTCATCAGCACCTTTATAACTTACCTAGTTCGTAATCTAAAATTTGATTGTATAAAGTTTAATAAGAAGGGAGAGCTGATATCTATAATCAGTGCAATTTAGAATTGGCTGACAAAACATCTTGAAGGAATACGGCATCAATTCAATTGGATTTAACAGAGTCCAGTCATATCCATGGCAGACTTAACTTTCAAAAGTCTACCACCAAAACTGCCAATCGAATATCAAATTCTTAAATACCCTATTCTTTCTTACCAGATAATTTTGATATGATTCATGCAATATATGATAGGATTTAGGTTACATTTTGGATGGCTTCAATAAATAGGTTAAGCATTGGATAGTGTCCTAAGAAGTTTTTTACATCCATTTTAATAGGTTTTGCTCACATTATTACCATAGCTGAGATTGGGTCTAAATAACAAAAAATGTGAAATAGCTTGTTTAGGATACCATTTCCAAATTGTGTTGACTAATCAACCTATGAATTCAATTAAATGTATTAAAGATCAACTCAATACATAGGTCAATGTGCTGATAGGTCAATGTCAAAGAAACCTGAGGTAAAGTTAATATGCAATTAAGATGTATACTCTTACCAGATAAGTTGAGGAAATGAGCATATGCAATACTTGAGGCTACTGAATCCAGGTCACATGCAGAATTGCCTAAAACAACAGTTCTGGTTGCTTTACAATCCATCCTGAACTAAATACATAGACTAATTGGGTTACTGATAGGTTTGTCTTAAACAGTACAAGGGTCAGTTGATCTATAGACCTGTTACTTGAAAATTAATTAATTAATAATTCTCATGATATAAAGTGTGTCAAAACCCAATAAATATAAAAATACTGTTATGTACTACAAAAGCTAAAATGATACCTAAGCTTTTTACTTTTTGGACACACCTCTTATTTTGAAATAAAATGAGAAAAATTTGGAGATTAGTTTCACCCTAGTAAGTCTCAATGTAGTTTCTTGATAAGTTAGCCTAAGACTAAGACTAATAAGTAACTTGAAAGACAGAATAGGTAGGCTTAAACAAGAATATTGGACCAAACTATTGTCCTTCATACAGATTTACTGGAATACAATAAAGCATAATATCTGTTATCAAGTATGTCTTATCAGGTTTGTCTTAAACAGTACAAGGGTCAGTTGATCTATAGACCTGTTACTTGAAAATTAATTAATTAATAATTCTCATGATATAAAGTGTGTCAAAACCCAATAAATACAAATATACTGTTATGTATAAACCACTACAAAAGCTAAAATGATACCTAAGCTTTGCTACTTTGCTGACACACTTGCCTCTATTTGTAGGCCAAAATGAGAAAAATTTGGAGATTAGTTTCACCCTAGTAAGTCTCAATGTAGTTTCTTGATAAGTTAGCCTACAACACTACTTATTACAATCAAATTTGAGGAACCCAAAGCCGAAAGTTTGATTTGATAACAGATTGTCTGTGTGCTGTCGGAATCATTCTGATTAGTACACCGTCCTTCTGCAATTCTTGCTTGAAGTCTTGGTGGGAGTGCATCAGGCGCTGGTGTAAGTGTAGTGGTTTCAACCCTGCCCTCTCGTCCTCAAGTTTCATTTCAGGCACTGTTTAGAGAGTGCATCCCACCATGGTTCTAGCTGAAGACAGCGACAACGAGACTGACATCAGTCACAACTTCACCCCTCGTCACTACCTATCTCCAACTCCAGCCACTCCTCCACACACCTCAAAGCAATCCAATTTCTCGACTCCCCACTCAAGGAAAGGTAACCCTGTTTGCACTTCTCCAACTTTGATCAATGACTTTGGCATTTGTTCTGCTTGTGAAGATGATAATGCATTGGAAAAATGTGTGACTTGTTTATTTTGTAACAAGAATTTTCATGCAATATGCAGATTGGCAAATGGGGGCTCAGATAATGTGCTATGCAATATCACTCAAATTAAGGATCTGATCGTCATGCAGGGAAATCAGACTGTTACTCAACCCCAACCTGAGCCTATTACCCAGCCACAGGCTGAATTAAACCCTTGGAATAATAAGGAAGGACTTGAAAAAGTCAAATCTAAAACACCCCTCATCTTGAAAATGAACTCCTCTGGTACTAATATGGCTGATGCTGATTTGGAGAAAATAGTGACTGAAAACAAAATTCATGTTAATAAAAGCTACAAGAACAAGTCTGGTGAAAATGTGCTAGTTGTTGAAAAAGCAGAGGACCGCAAAAAGCTGGCTAAAAGAATAGAGGAACTCCACCCTGAACACAAGGTTTTTCAGCCACCTGAGAGACTCCCTACCATCTCTGTTGCTAACATCATTGAGAAAATTTCTCCTGATCAGCTCAAGGATAGACTACTGTCAATGCACGAGGAAATATCATCACTTGTAAGCAATGGATCAACCTTTGAAGTGTTATACATCAGGGAGCAACGAAGTGGAATAGGTACCAGGCATGCATCAGGGTAAGCAACGAGATCAGAAAGTTCATTGAGCATCTTGGCAACAGGGTTTATATTGGAATGTACAGTTGCAGTGTTTATGACCACTTCTATGTCAAACGATGTAACAACTGCCAGAAATTCCATCACTACCAGGACAAGTGCCAAGCAGCCAAACCAGTTCAGTGCTAAGTGTGCTGGTGAGCACAAAACTAGTGACTGCAAATCCTGTAATGAAACAGACTTTGTTCCAACCTGTATTAACTGCAAGAATGGCAAATCTTCATTTTCCCACACTCATGAGGCATCATCGCTTGAATGTCCGACCTATCAGGCTGCACAAGACAAGCTGAAGAAGTCAATAAAGTTCTATAACTCAAAAACATGTAAAACCTGCCACATCTCTGATCATAACAACAGTGTGAGTTTGAAATGTCTCTCCTGGAATGTTAGGTCATTAAACAACAAAGTTGATCCAGTCATGGAATATTTATCCACAGAGGACCCACAAATAGCATTTATCCAGGAAACATGGCTCACTGACTCTAAAAATCATGTAACCGCAACTATCAAAGCTCATGGATATGATGTTCATCACCTCCATCGTCCAAACACTAGAGGTGGTGGTGTTGGTATTCTGTACAAGTCTTGTAGCATAAAGGTAGTGAAACTATTCATCAGCAACATTCCAACATTTGAATCTGTTACTCTCAAGGTCAAACTACCTAACAAAAAGTTCCTTCTCTGCTCCTGTGTTTATAGAACTGGCCCTGTATCAACATTTATTCATGATTTTGAAGTGTTCCTTGGTGACTTATTTACTAAATCAGATCAAATCCTCATCTGTGGCGACTTTAACATCCACATGGACGAAGCTAGCAAGCATCAAAGAGAGCTTGACAAACTCATTTCTGACTTCGGTCTCAATCAATTTTGCAACGGTCCAACACATATCTCAGGACACACACTTGATATAGTGATTGCAACCCACAACATCCTTGCCAAAAACAAAGTCACTGCCTTGCATATGCCTGATGAATTCCCCACTTGCGACCATTTTTTGTCTGTCCTTCACTCTCAGCATTAAGGCACTCCCATCAGAGGACAGAAAGAAAATATCGTTCAGAAACACAAAAGAACATTGACAGAAATGTCTTTAGGTCTGAACTGAAAGAAAAACTTTCAACACTCAGAAACTGGCAAACCGTTTCCAGAACTTATTCTCGATTATAACAACATAGTCCATTGCACTCTGGAAAGTCATGCACCTCTATTGGAAAAATGGATTCGAGACATACCAGATTCAAATTGGTTTGACTCATCATACAAAGCTGCAAGAGCCAGGAGAAGAAGAGCTGAAAAGGTATGGAAAAAGTCATTGGCAGATGCAGACAGAATTGTTTTCGGAACACCTCAGGAGTTACTGTAATGAACTAGCTGCTAAGAAAAAGAGAATACTTTAGCAATCATTTCAAAAATATAACTACTCAGAAGAGTTTGTTCCAGTTTGTTGACACATTCTTGGACAATGACAGGATGCCTCACACTCCCAAGTTCCAACAACAATATTCAAGAGACTGTTGATCAATTCAACCTACTTCAAAAAAAAATAGAGAAAATAAGGAATTCATTTCCAGATCATCATGAAACATCTGATACAACACAATCTTTCTTGGGAAAATCTCTTGCATCCTTTGAACCAGCAACAAATCAAGAAATCAAAGATATTCTCACTGACACCAACATCAAGTCTTGTGATCTAGATCCCATCCCAGCTGTTCTACTCTCAGAAAACTCAGATCTTTTCATACCCTACCTTTGTCAGATTGTTAATGCATCTCTGGCTAGTGGATTCATGGAAATGTCAAATCTGCCCACCTCACCCCTCTCATCAAAGGCAGCTCATTGGACATAAACACCTTCAAAAAACTACAGGCCTGTGTCAAACTTGGCTTTTGTTGGAAAGATCATTGAGAAAGTAGTCCAAAGGCGATTGAATGATCACTTGAGCAAAACAACCTCAATATTGATAACCAATCAGCATATAAAAAACACTTCAGCACTGAAACACTTCTAATTAGGGTGGTTAATGATCTTCATTGCCTCTGATGAAAGTAAGGCTACAGTTGTCATGCTTCTTGACTTGTCAGCTGCTTTTGACACTGTAGATCATCAAAAGTTGCTGTCCATTCTGGAGAAAGAAATTGGAATCACTGGTACTGCCTTAAATGGTTCCAGTGTTACTTATCTGGACGTTGTCAGAAAGTCAAAATAGGGAATACTGAATCAATTGAAATTACCATTCACTTTGGTGTTTCCACAAGGCTCTGTTCTCGGTCCAATTCTATTCAACATATACATTCGTTCCATCTACAACACCATAAACTCTGTGCTGTTCAATGTCCATGGCTTTGCTGATGATCACCAGGTATTCAAATCTTTCAAGCCAGACAAAGAGTATCAAATTATGGCAACTGACATACCCCTTTGCTTCAAAGCTATCAACAACTGGATGAAGTCTCATTATCTTCAACTAAACCCTGGAAAAACAGAGATAATTGTTTTTGGGAGCCACAGCACCCTCTCCAAGCTACAAACACACGGTCTTTTCATAACCCCAGAAATCTGTCTAAGACTTGTTTCAACAGCAAAGAACTTAGGATTCCACCTAGATTCATCACTGACATTCACCCCTCAGGTTGATAAGCTCAAAGTAAAATGCCTCCATAGCCTCAGAAAACTGTGCAAAAATGAAATCATTTCTTTTCTGCTGAACAAATGCAACAACTGGTACAAGCTGCTGTCATTTCTTCCCTTGATTATTGCAATTCCCTCTATTATGAAACTCACCCAATAACTTAAGAACCCTGCAGAACATACAAAACAGGGCATGTGCAGCTATTCTTGGCCTAAGGAAAAGAGACCCTAAAACTGAACACCAAATCACTTCATTGGCTTAAGGTGCCTGAGAGAATTGAATTCAAAATTCTTTAACTGTCTTCAAAATCATCAATGGAATTGCACCCAATTATCTTGTTCACCTCATCAACTACAACAACAATATCAGTGGAAGTAGAACTCCTTCTCTAAGATCATACATACCAAAAACTCTGAATGGGTTCTAGATCTTTCTTTTGCTATGCCCTAAAGTTATGGAATAGTTTACCCCTTGAAGTAAAATCTTGCTGCTCAATAACTGAATTTAAAACTAAGCTAAAACATTTCTTTTCAATAGGTCATTTAAATTGTAACTAACTGTTTACTGGATGTAACTTCTGATTCTTGAGCCACACTGTCACACAGTATATTATGGGTTCTGTTTTTAGCACACAATAGTCTTAATTTATTCTTACGATTTGTTTCTGTGACAGTTTTTAAAGTATTCCACACAGTTGTGCATAGGTACAGAGTATTAATTAATGAAACAATGAAACAATGTTATTTAATGAAACAATGTTATTTATATTTTACAGCAGACTTGACCATGCGTTGGCATGAATTTATTAAAACCAATAGAATGATTCATTTTTAAAACTATTACTAAGACTAGCTAATTCATATGATGTAGCAAATCAAACAAAATAAAATATAAAATAACGTGCTGAAAATAATTAAGGTTAAAAACTAGCAAAGGAATACTTTGCTAGTTTTATTTATTGTGTAACCTCGTTACTGTGTTTAAGCTACCATATTTTATTATTATTATTATTATTATTAAGACTAAGACTAATAAGTAACTTGAAAGACAGAATAGGTAGGCTTATACAAGAATATTGGACCAAACTATTGTCCTTCATACAGATTTACTGGAATACAATAAAGCATAATATCTGTTATCAAGTATGACCGACAGACCTACTGGCTATCGCCCTCTCCTCAACAGAATGAAGGAACACAAACAATGCTGCAGACAGAGTGAAGTCTCTCCTGCTCTTCACTCCATCACCACCAGACACAACATCACCTCAAAGTCCTTCCCTTCTGCTCCCACCTAGACCTGACAGAACAAGCAGCCATCCCCATTAGAAAGCCCTTCATGAACAGCACAGACAGTTCTCCCAAGTGCAGTACTCTCTGTTACCCTATCCTGACCTGCATAGGATTGCCTCCACTTTCAGATCAACAGATTCAGGAGTCCACTTCTCCAACTTATGATACCACTCTATGTCTTGTTATAAATTTTGTATTGTTATAATATTTTGCTTTTCTCGTCACAGCTGCCACCCACCCTCCCTTGATACACTCAATTACTCATATTTAAAAACCACTCCATACTTCACTCTCAGCTGACGAAGATAATCACAAGATTTTCAAAAGCTTCTGATTACAATCCTTTCAAATCAGTTTTATTGTTTTAATTAATTGTTTAAACTTCAATCTCTGTTCTGTTATCAAAGCAATAAGCTGTAAAAGTTAAAACTAAACTTTGGAAATTGAGCTGCAAAATAAAGTTAAGTGTAATTAATGCATGTGTGTACAATCCACTCAATTGACAATTACTAAAGGACTTGATGAAGACTTGCAAAATTTGTGCTTTTGATAGAATTAATGTAGAAAGTTGACTTGCAAACAGTAAATCCACACATCTTTTCAAGCCCTCTTGTAGTTGAGCTGTCTGTACACATTATATGCATGAGCCTGCACACGTATACATAAGTAAAATAAAATGTATGATATGCAAATATTACACAGAGTCCATGCCACAAAAATCTACTAATTTCGACGGGAAACCCCTCTGTTTCCCTTTGTCATCTACTGATGGGACACCTACATCACAGATGGCAGGGAGACCTTACAACTGTAGGGTAACCGCTGATGATTCACAGTTTAGTCTCTTCCGCCTCTTATGTCAACCTTCCTAAGCCCGCATAGGTGTGTGTACGCGCCGCGCGCTTCCCTACGCGCAGCGCGAGCCACACAGGGATATACGTGTTTAGCAAATGTCAACCCTTGAATTAGAAAATCGAATAAAGTATTTTGTTGTTTGTAGTATACCCATACACTTCTATAGATAAGACATTGGATTTATATGGATAATAAAAAACTTTTCTTCCTCAGGATCTCCTTGGACATAGCAATCAAAAACATCAAATGTCAGGCGACTGCATAGACTTAGGTTGATCAAAAATCAGGTTTAATGTAAAAACGCACACAAATGTCGATACAAATAATATTTTGTCATCAATTGTTTTGCATCAGTTAGAAAACGGAATTCTTCAGAAACAAATGGAGCCAGATGTTTGGTTTAGGCCCCCAAAACTTTTTTAGCCCATTTGGGCCAAAAATTTGGCAAAACATGCATAAAATGGGCTTAAAAATTTTTGGAGGTCTAAATCAAAAATCCAGCTCCATTTGTTTCTGAGGAATTTAGTTTTCTAACTGATGCATAAAGAATTAAGAAGACAAAAATATTCAAAGCAACATTTGTGTGTGTTTTTACATTAAACCTGATTTTCGATCAACCTGAGTCTATGCAGTCCCCTTATCAGTATATACATTCATTGATTGGGGAGGGCTCTTGAGCTGGCAACAAGATTTAAGAAATTACAACCTCAGCAGAATTCAGCACAAACACAGAAGCTTGCATGATCAGGAAGTAAAATCCATGCCACAACCTCATACCCATTCAAACAGTTGCTGCACTAAAGTATCATTATGCACCTATCAAGCATGTTTTTGCAGTGCTTCAAAAATCTCTATAGGTACCATTGTACTGTTCTTAACAAATTATTATGCACTTTAAACTTACAACACAACACATATTAAATTAACCAACTGAAAAGTGAGTTGTCAGACGAAGGGGTCAGACAACGTCTGACAAGAAGTAAGAATGTTCAATGTTGTTCTACACTAGATATGGAGAAACTATTTTTAATTTAAAAAAGTTTGCGAAACACGTATAGTGTATACCCCTGTGCTGTTTGCGTTGCGCGGCGTGAGTCCCATACCGCGATAGATTAAGCGCCGTGACGCCCGCGCCACGCGCTTCCTAAGCCCGCGCGCTTCCTTAGCGCGCGCGGCGCAGCGCTTTCTTGGGCCTGGCATGGGGATATAGCGCCACGCGCAGCGCATTCGCGGAATTAATATGCGAACAGGGATATATTATACGTGTTTAGCTTCCTAAGCCCGCATAGGTGTGCGTACGCGCGCCGCGCTACCCTACGGGACAGGGACGCAGACAGGGATATACGTGTTTAGCAAGTGTTAAGCGATTATTGCGCAGTCCTGAATTATCCCAATAATTTTTGACTGGGCCAGCTCAGTGGGCCGTGCAAAGCATTATTTAAGTTTTAGTAAGTAATTTAGGTATGAGCAAATGGTTCTAGAATTAATTAAATAATAATTAAAAGCTCAAACCAATAATCAATGAAATTTTTGTTTTATGAACGAATGAGGATGGCTAACATCCAAACGAGATCCTGAATGAGGATTTATAATTTTCCAAAACTGTCAGTAGATAAGTGTGGTTGTGTGAAAGGGTTCGATTCAATTTAATTATGACTTTACAGAGTTTTATTTCTTCAACCTATGTTGGAATTTCAGAAGAAGATGTGGTTAATGAATTGAAGTCTTTGAATATATTCAAAAGTTCAGGTCCAGACAATGTACATCCTAAGTTGCTAAAAGCCCTTGCTGAAAACCCCAACTTTGTGAAGATACTTACACTGCTGTATAATAAATGTATTAGTGAGCAAAAGATCCCTCAGATATGGAAAGTTGCAAATGTTATCAGTCTACACAAGAAAGATAGCAAGACAGATCCTCTCAACTATAGACCAGTGTCCTTAACGTGTATTCTATGCAAAATTTATGAGAAATTTATAAGAAATCATGTTTTAGAATTTGTTAGGGATGATATTAGTGAACAACAACATGGTTTTGTTGACAGCAAATCATGTTTATCAAACTTATTGGAAACTGTTGATGCCATAATTGATCTGTTACCCTGTAGACTTGTTTTACTTTGATTTTTGCAAAGCTTTCGACACTGTTCCTCACCACAGGCTGCTCACTAAGTTAGAAAACTATGGCATCAAGGGCTCCACATTATCTATTATTAGAGATTTTCTTAGTGAACGGTCGCTACGTACTTGTGTCAGGGGAAACTATTCATCTCTTAGGAAAGTTCTTTCTGGAGTGCCACAGGGATCAGTTTTAGGTCCTTTGTTATTCATTCTATTTATCAATGATCTTCCTGACAGTATCCATAACCTAACGAAGTTATTTGCAGATGATCTGAAACTTATTGTTAATGCAAGCAGTAACAACAAAGAAACTGTTGACATTGACCTTAAATCCCTTGAGAAGTGGGAATCTTTGTGGCTTCTTAAGTTTAATACTAAAAAGTGTAAAGTCATGCATTTTGATTATAATAGTAATCCTCTTAATGAATACAGTTTAGATGAAGTTGTTTTAGAAAGTGTTAAATCTGAGAAAGACCTTGGTGTTGTTGTAAATAACCAACTAAAATGGACTGAAAACATAAACTCTTGTATTAAAGATGCAAATAGAATGATTGCATGGGTAACTAGAAATATTCTAAACCGTGAGCCAGCTATTTTGACACGTATTTACTAGACTTTAATAAGACCTAAGCTAGAGTATTGTGTCCAAATTTGGAATACAAGTATTTGTCATGGAAATTGGTCAATCATTTTAGAGCTCGAATCTATACAGCGTAGATTTACTAGATTATTTAATGATATTGGCCTTCTACCATATAGTGAATGTTTGAAGAAACTTAATCTTACAACTCTAGGTGAAAGAAGATTAAGAGGAGATCTAATTGAGACATATAAAATCTTAAATGGTAAAGTTCAATATGGAGCCAATTTATTTAGACTTAGTAGGTCAAAAAAGAACATTTTATATCAAATTGATCATTCTAACGACTCTAATGTTCGTAATTTGAGGGCACATTTTCTACCTGAAAGGGTACGTAATTACTGGAACATTTTACCTGACTATGTAAAGTTCTCTGATGATGTTAATTCATTTAAGGGCAACTTAGAAGCTTTTAAGAAAGAGTGTTCACATGAGAACGTTAACAATTATTGGCATGTTTCTAATTTGATATTAGATAAGATTGAAGGGAAAAATTACCTAGAAAATAAATTGAAGTTTAATAACTTTTTGATGGAGAATAAGTTTGTGGCAAAAAGGAAGGGAATAAACACTTATGTAAAACCAAGTAATATCATGTGATTTTTTTCATTTATTTGGTGACCTATTTATTTCCTATTTATTCATGATATGTCCAGCTGAGTAGCATTTCTACTATTATAGCATTTTCTAGCTATCCTGGTATTTGCTTATTAAACTTGTTCATTTTGTTTCAGTATTCCTTATTACTATTATCCAGGAATTTGCTTAAACAATTTAATTCATTAATTTATTATTATTTATTTTCAAGCAAATTTTATTTGACCAACTATTTATTTAATCATGTAGGTAGGTATTTATTTTATTCAATGGATTGTGAATACCTTGCGAAGGTATGTTATATAAGAGATACAAAAGTTGTGAGTATTTACTTATTTTGGACACCTTGGATATAAGGTGTGGAAACGAAGGATGAAGTCTATTAGCTAATTTTTATAGAATGAATCGAGTTATTTTATAGTAAAATCATATTATTATTATAGGTTAAAAGTGTGTGTTTTGATGTAATGAAATTGATTGTGATGGTTTAATACCATAAATTAGAACTCAGTGTTCACAGGAGTTCGTTCTGCTCAGGATAGTACAGTCTGAAGCAGATCACATCTTTGGGCATTGTCATCAGAAGGCTACGGTTGGGCATCATATCATTGATATCGTGTGTTAGCGAATTGGGAACTGAAGTTATTGTTTCGATATATTTGCCATTGTGAAGTATAGAGATGTTATCTGAGTAGATACCGTGAGTTAGAGTGAGAGCAGAGTACATCTTAAATAGATTTATATACTATATATTCCGCTTTTATATATTTCGTGTGTTAACAAAGTCTCTTCCTTTGGTACAGGGTACGGGGGTATTAACATTCCATACTTCTATTCTATTCTATTGCTATATTTTCTAAGATGGAAGATGCTATGATTAATCAAATATATGAATTTGTGAATTTTCAAATTGTTGAATTTGTAAATTTTTGAATTTGTAAATTTTTGAATTTGTAAATTTTAAGCAACCTTCCATCGCCTATCACATCCACATCCCCACACCCCTTCACTCAAGTGCTTGAGTTATGGAAGCAGTGTATTTTGTAATTCCTGGATTCAAATGATTGTACATTCATCATCAAAACTATGTGCTCATTGAATCTTTGAGTTGTCCCCATGCCAGGCATCTCAATATTTCAATGGATCTATTTAAAATATGAATCACTGAGTGGGTGTGTCCTGGCCAAAGTATAAGATCACACAGGCCACACCCAGCGCTTTTGTATATATACATGGGGGGGGGGGGGTCCACCGGCCAACCGACTAGAAAATTTGCTGTTTCCGCCAATTGGCTGTTGGCCGTTTGGCCGTTTTTTTCGTTTTTTATCTCTGGTTTCGGCCAGAAGCATCTTAGTTGAAAGTTGTGAGAGAAAAAGTTGTTAAAATTTCTATAACCGACATTTTCCTGCTAATTTGATTGGTGGGGGTTGTCAAATGTGTCAATTGAGGTCGTTGAAACAGTCAACATTTTCCCTTGTGGTTGAAGATGGCTCAAGCTCCATACATTTATATAATGCTGTTTTAAATGTTACAAAAATCAAAGAAAGAGAGAATTTTGAAGTTGCTAATGGTCCATGACCATGTGCAGTTCAGGTGGTGACCAATGACCATCCCTACTCTTTTAGCATTATAGCCTTTTAAATCCATTCCAATATAGTCATATTGTTTTATCCCTGATGTCGTGCCATGCCTGGAACTATTTCCTGCTCATGTTAGAAACACTCAATTCTATTGACTGACTCCCTGCGTTTATATGACCTAGGGAAGTGGGGAAGACTATACCAATGACCCCCTGCTGCCCCACCGAACACTCGCCAACCCCCTGGTGTTTTTCATGTTCAAAATCACTCATGATAAGTGTGGAAACAATAATCAGATCTGAAACATGGTTCAGTAAGAGTTCACCAGAGGTCAGCAGGGCACGGGCTCAGTGGGGGCAGCAGGATGTTGTAGAGGTCACCAGGGGGTCAGCAAGACAGCAGGGGTTCAATGGGGAGTCACTAGGGAGCTAGGGGGGTGCACGGACAAAACACACTGGACAAAGTTCGGACAAAACCCCACCCGGACATATCCCCACCTTAGAGCACAAATTGCGAAGGACGCTCGTGCGAATCCTGTGACGCAATGGTTACGGTTAGGTTAGGATGTATGGTTCGCACGAACGCTCCCATCGCGCACTTGTGCTCTAAGGTGGGGTTATGTCCGGGTGGGGTTTTGTCCGGGTGGGGTTTTGTCCTACCATCGCTAGGGGGATAGTGGGGGTCACTGGAGGGTGAGTGTGGGTCACTGGAGGGTGAGTGGGGTCGCCAGGGGGTCAGTAGGGGTTAGTGGGGGTCACCAGGGGGTCATTAGGAGTCAGCAGGGGGTCAGTTGGAGTTCAACAGGGAGTCAGTAGGGGGTCAGCAGGGATTCACGAGGGGGCTAGCAGGAGTCAGCAGGGCGTCAGTAGGAATTCACCAGGGAGTCAGCAGGGGTCAGTAGGGTATTACCAGGGGTCAGCAGGGGTCAGTAGAGGGCCAGCAGGGGGTTATTAGGGTGTCAGCAGGGTTCAGTAGGGGATGAATTAGGAATCCATTGGGAAGGGGCTGCAGAACAGGATGAAGAGACTGAGGAAGAGACTGGGTAGAAGACTCAGAAGGAAGTTGAGGAGCAGTGGCTGATCTTGAGAAATTTGAGAAGGAGGCCAAGGTACTAAGGTGAGACAAGGGTAGATGGGCTGGGGAACTTTCAGGGCTCAATAGGGCAGGGACAGGCGCTGAATGGGGGGGGGGGCAGCAGGGGTTCACCACGGGGTCAGCAGGGGTTCATTAGGTGTCAGTAGGGTGTCAGTTGGGGGATGGACTAGGAATCTATTGGGAAGGGGCTGCAGAACAGGATGAAAAGACTGATAAGGAGACTGGGTAGAGGACTCAGAAGGAAGTTTCAGAGCAGTTGCTGATCATGAGGAATTGAGAAGGAGGCCAAGGTACTAGGGCGAGACAAGGCTAAGGAATGCATGGTGCTATAGTGTGAGGCAGGGAGACTAGATGGATAGGGGCACTTTCAGGGCTAAATAGGGGCAAAGAGGACGTTACTGGAAAGAAGGGCAGTGGAATAATGGAGGCAGGAGGTCAAGCGGAGGGAAGCACTGCTGTTGTATAAGTAAATATTAGTTGTGGAAAGGTGATATTAGTGGTGGAAAGGCCCGGAAGTGGGAGCAGGAGTGGATTTTACTGGTTGCAGGGCTTTGGGATTGACACAATTCTGGGAAGCCATCGTTAGCTCCGATAGTCTAATGGCAATGTCAGGGTGAGTAATTCCTTGCAGGACTCAGTATTGCAGTCTTAATTGGCAAGCCCTTTTAATAGAATCAAGGAGTCCTCTTGCAAGGAGATTTCCTTTCAAGCACTCCAATACTTTCCTGGCCACCGAAAAATATTCAATACCTCTTGGGGAACCTACTGAGATGTTATTAACAGTTGCATTCTCCTGGTCTATGAGTTGCCAAAAGCACTAGACTACGAAAATGAGCTTTATTATCTTTAACACCACATTATTTTTTGCGATTTCGATAAAAAGTGTCTTCAAATGTACTCAGGTGTGTTCTTTGAACTATAGCAAGCAACTTTCTCTCTGAGAGTTTTTTGATTGTACCCCCCTGAAGAGCAGTAAATATCAAAAATAGAAAAATGGCCAACCAGCCAACCGTCTAAAAAATTTCCAATTTCGGCCAATTGGCCAATGGCCATTGGCCGGTGGACCCCCCCCCCCTACATGCACAAGACACCATAACTAAAAGGTGTGATAGCATTTATTGTGTACAATACTATTGGAAAGTTTGCCTTTGTTATCTCTCTGCTATCAATTTTTGGCTCAAGTTATAGTAGGATATGAGTTGCATATCCTACTCTGTACTTCGTAATATTCTTCATTCTATATTTTGAGTATAGATCTTGACTAAGTACCATGAGTCTAAATGATGAAGAAGTGCTGGGTGTCCTTGATAAAATTGCTGATTATGAACAAAATCTAATTGAATTATGTGCTGTCATTCAGAGGGGTCATATTCAGATTTCAAAGGCAAAATGTTGTGCAGGTAATCTGTTAATTTAAAACTTGTTCAGTTTCTTCCAACTCCATAATATTAGTTTTACCTCAAATTCACTTGCTGACTTAGAGCTTTTTTCAATTAATCCCCTTTGAAATATAATCTTGCTTGACTTGTTTTGTTAGTTTCTCTCCATGAATCAATAATTGTATCTTGTATGAACATTCTAATGAACTTTCCTTGAAACAAATTGACGAATTCAAATAATTTATTGTGCCCTGATTAGTTGTACCAAGGGTGATGCCCAAGTTTCCACAGGCATTTCCTGTAGCTCCAATACAACTCAATTGTCTTTGAAAACAAGATTCTCATATTTGCTGCATAGTTTGCACTTTGATAATGTGTACATTTTAAATTTTTGCATATCTGTTGCTTTAGTTTTTTACAATAATTATTATTTCAGATTGTTAGGATATCCTAACTTTTAGTTTCTATAATTTATTAAGTCGTTTTGTTATGTTATTGTTGCCCATTGTAATTGAGCAATTAATCTGAATCATAATTGAAAACGAGAAGAAGAGTAATATATGTTCAATCTTGGTGTAATGGCTGTAAAATATAATTACTTGTTTTATTAAATTACTTGTTTCATTATTGTATGAAACTTTTACATCGTATTATTTTCAGGATATCACATGATCAGTTCATCGAGCATCCCTGAACCTGGTGTCCATGAGGTAAATGCTACTAAATATGTCAAAATTAATGAAAATGAAAGAGTAGAAATTTTGTCAGTTTCACCTCAAACACAAAATGAGAAGAGAAGCAAAAGGAAACATGTCAATGATAAAACTTCTGAACATCAAACAGGTGAATTATCTTATTTTCATTGAACACCTTGTAATTACATGTGTTTTCTGTGCTGTTGATTAATACAACTTACAACACAACACATATTAAATTAACTAACTGAGGACCCTGAAATCCATATCTTGAGACCAACTTTTCCTGAAAAATTGCAGTGTTTTCTTTTGAAATACAAAGAGTGTGATGGATCAGGAAAAGGGACCAAAAGAGAAGGGTGGAGGGGCCTCAGTTGAATTGTTACAGGTACATGACAAATACAATGGAAAAATGGAGAATGGTAATGAATTATGTTCCGCCATGACTCCAAAATCTGTGAAAGTAGTGATGCCAAAGTCAAACTCAGCTGCTATCAAAGATGATTCAGAGTGTTTTCCTTCCCCAGCTGAATTGGAGATAAGTACTCATTTAGTTCCATGTTTCAAGTTTTCTAAGGCTGCAACCATAGATGATATTGTTAACACTGATGCTGATCTTGTTGACTTTGACTCATTCAAGTTATTGACCAAAGATACTCTTATTAAGACACTTTTACATTTCATTAAAAATGTAGATGAAATTAATAAAGATCTACATTCAGTTACATTGCCTTCAAAGACAAGTATTGGTTGTCAGTATGATGGAAGTGACAGTGAGAGAATTGATGAAATTTCTTCAGTCTCAAATGCTACTTCGTTTGAAACTGAGGTGGATCTGCAAGCAGGTAGTGTCTTACATAATACCAAGGTTGAAAAAATTGATCAGCGTGTCAATGAGTTATCAGAATCAGTTTTGGAAATTAAATCAATGCTTGCCCAATTTATTTCAAAAGATTCTTTCAGTTCAGCTCAAACTTCATCTACAATTGATGAGAGTTCATCCACCTCACCAATTATACCAATAAAACCTTCTTTTGCTCAAATTGCTGGATCTAGTTCTTCATCTAATAACTCAGTGCAGTATGTGAAATCTACTGGTGGAACTTTGGTCTCTAAAGAAACAATTACTAAAGAAACAGTTGCTGCAACTGAGTCTAGTTCAAAAAGTGCTGAAATCCTTTTATTGGTACCCAATGAAAATGTGAAAGTTATTGAGTTTTTGAACGCCAAAAGTACAAGTATGATATCGACTCTCAGCAGTATATGAAATTAGATTTCTTCACCTTATACTCTACGATTTTACCGGTCACCTGGTTTTCTCTAATTTATTCCAATCCCATGCATTTCCCATGCATAACGCTAGCTCCTTAACTTGTGACCAGCAAATTATTTACAGGACTAGACAGACGACTGGCGGTACATACAATCATCATGGTGGTTGATCCCTCTCGACTTATCGCATTGTCACCCTGCAGCCTTCTGGCAATGTCAACATTGCATTCTACTGACGTCTTGCCGGCATGAACATCAAGAGTGGGTTCGATCTCTTGCCGTTGTGACCTTGATGCCACTCACCGCTGTACTGCTCATGCTCACTCATGATGCCAAGCTCCAGATTCTGATAACATTAACTGGATGATCCGGGTGTCTGAACCCTGATGGCTATGTCAACACCATGTGCACTGTCTCACTGTTCGTCAGATTGCCCTAAGTGCAGCCAGCAGCTATTAAGCGCTGCAGCACTCTTTTTCAATATTTGTTGGAAAAATTGCGTTTTTTTCTTTACCAATAACATCTATGTCATCATTTGTCAATGCGCGGGCCGCGCGCGATAATTACTCGCATGTGACTAGCTTGTGACTGATTATCGCGCACGTGACAAAGTTGGTTGATCACGTGACACTTACCAAGTTGCTAGGACCTATTTTGCGTGTTCTCTGAACACGCGCGCTTGCGCGCGCAAAATAGGTCCTACAACGTAGGACAACTGAAATTTTGCAGTCATCCTTTATGGATGGCCCCTTACGTGACTCATTCAATATGAAAGGCTGAAGTGTCGAAGTGACGTCACTACTGCAATTTAAGTTAAATCATCTAAATTAGATGTTATTAATTTTGGATTAAAGCTTCTTCTTCTAGCCTTGATTCAGTGTACCGGTATGGTCCAATTTTATTTTTTACAACGCGCAATTTATCTTCACGTGCACTTTCCCTCTGCGCGCGCATTTCCAATGGAAACGCGCGCGCAGAGGGAAAAGTGCATGTACTTATAGTATGGGACCGTTCACATATTACGTAATCAATTTTTGCCATTTTCAACCCCCTCCCTCCCCCTTTAATCAAGTATCAACCCCTCCCCCTTAACGAGGAGAATATTACGGATTCATGGCTACCCCCACCTCATTGAGTAGACAATGAAGAAAATGAACAGCATAGATACACACTCACAGATACCTGCATATTGATTATGTTTCAATTTTGGATAATTCTAATGCAAATATTGAGGAAAGTTTTGAAATATGTTGCTTTTGTCTTTGAGTCGGTGTTCTTAAAATTTTCAAAATTGTGTCGAAAATTGGATATTTTGATTACGTAATCTACCACCAATCCCCCACCCCTCCCCATAATTAAACGTAATCATTTGGGAACACCCCCTTCCCCCTAAATGATTACGTAATATGTGAAAGATCCCAATTGATATACCTACTTATAGTGATACAAAAGGAAACAGTTTTATAGATATCGGAACGGAATAGAAACACTAATTACAATTGGAAACGGAAGCTGGAGATGAACGGTTAAGCCAATTGGGGCATCAGAATGGACAGTCTGACTGAATGAAAATCTTCAAAGTGGCACCAGTATTAGAGATCTCTCTTTCACGGTGCAGAATGCAGTCCCAGTCTCTGTTCAGTGGCTGTGTCAACGTATCACTGTCAGTCGTCGGGCGGTTCAGGCATGTCGTTTTCTTGGTCTGCAGCATTGACCTGCGGAACGGATAACTTTCATTTGAGTGAAAACTGAAACCCTAAGGATTTCCCGTTAAACCAGCAATCATAGCATCATATGGAACAATGTTACTGATAGTGATACTTAGGGCTAGGGTAAGGGTTATGTTGAAGGTTAGGTTGGGTCGGGTACCAACATATTTGGTGCCGTCCGGCGTCCATATTTAGAGTTGTTAAAGGCCCCCTTCACTCCAGAACATATCGACTAATTTTGTAGATATAGTCCCAGTATACATCATTCACGCGAAAATTCGATCAAATTAGCTTCCGCGTAGAGCCTACACCCTAAATTAGATCTGCTATTTTCCTGAACTGCAGCATATAGCGCGCTATGTTTACGTAGTGCTATACAAACAGTTACTAATACATGGTACATTGCGCACTGTTTGCTGAGTTTCTGTGCTTGTTTCTTGCAATTTGATTTATTTAGGCCCATAAGTAAGACTGGTAGTTGGCAACAAATATATTATTTTATTTAAATTGACCAGTAATTAGCTGTAAACTAAGTAGAAAACAGGGATGCAATCATTATGCTACAATTCTATGTCCTGATCGGTAGCTTTATGATTTTATCTTCCGTTTTGTCAAATTGGCCGTGCAAAGCATTTATGTCACCAAAAACTAGTGTTTGGAGCCTCGCCTTGTCCTACTAAGAGTCGTGTGATTTGATTGAGTTGTTTTAACTTTGTATTAGCAATGAATGCCGAGTAAAGACGGATAAACCTGACGGCTATTTCACTGAAAATAATAGGCTCATGATAATTTATTAGAGCTCGAGGATCATAAGTACAATTTACGATTATCAATTGCAAATTATAGCATTACGATTTATAGATCAAGTCCTAAATCATCTGTTATATAATAAGTTCACATTAATAATTTTCATCAAAAATTTCACAGCTTAGGATATTTATACCTGGTAAAACACTAAACAGTACTCGTGAGCTCGTGGCAATGGTTTTGGAAGGTATTGCCCAGTATGTCAGAGGATAATTCTGGTAAACATGCGAGGAAGAAGCAAAAGGCAGGGGGCTCCTTTTGTGCAAATGCTCATTGTTCCAACAGAAGTCATAGGAATAAAGAAAGCAGCCGAGAAGATCGGAAGTTTTTGAAGTATTATTTCATCCCTAAAGATCCTGCCCATCGGAAAGCTTGGGCCTCCAGAATGGGCCGGGAGCTAAGCTGGAAGCCTACTAACCATACCAGGATATGCTCCGATCATTTTGAACTGGTTGATTTTAATGAGCAAGACCTTTCCCGATGGAATCCAGATGAAATCGTCTATGAATACTAATGATTGCTATTCTCACTCAACGAGAAAACATTATTGATATGCTTTACTTCCTTATCATTGTTATCATAAATTTATATATTTTTATCATATTTTACATTTTATGTTACAGTGCATAAACTTCACACATTGGCAGATAATTACGTGATATCGGCTAATTACATTGACTCACGTAAAATCACATAATATGAGCAGTGTTTGTTTATTTACAGCAAGCGCGCATATGCTGCAGTTCTTGTATCCGCTCGAAACGGAATGCTAATTAGATCAGCCCTGGGCCCGCCTCGGTTTGTTATTTATAGCACATTGCGTTCAGTACTATTATAGCATCAATTTAGGATAAGGTCGGTTCTGGACCGCAGGGGGCCTTTAAGATGAGTATATGGGGGACAAAACAATATTTGATTTCTCAAAATATCCAATAACTTTGCATTGCGGGAGCTGCTCCTATGTCCTACCTTGGCAATCCAATTCCTCCATTTCTGGGACCTGAGCCTCTGGACGACCTGAGCAGGTAGAATGGACACCAGCTTATCCATGCGGGGCACCTTGACCCCGGGCACAACACTCTCTTCTGAGGAAGAGTTGGAACTGCGGGACACGGAGCTGCTGATCTCGTCGTAGTCAGTGTCAGAACTGCTACTGAAACTCTCACTGGGGGGAGTTGAGTGTTAGAACTGCTACTGAAACTCTCACTGGGGGGGGGTGTTAGAACTGCTACTGAAACTCTCACTGGGGGGGTGAGTGTCAGAACTGCTACTGAAACTCTCACTGGGGGAGGGGGTGAGTGTCAGAACTGCTACTGAAACTCTCACTGGGGGGGGAGTTGAGTGTTAGAACTGCTACTGAAACTCTCACTGGGGGGGGGTGTTAGAACTGCTACTGAAACTCTCACTGGGGGGGGGGGGGTGAGTGTTAGAACTGCTACTGAAACTCTCACTGGGGGGGGGTGTTAGAACTGCTACTGAAACTCTCACTGGGGGGGGGGGGTGAGTGTCAGAACTGCTACTGAAACTCTCACTGGGGGGAGTTGAGTGTTAGAACTGCTACTGAAACTCTCACTGGGGGGGGTGTTAGAACTGCTACTGTAACTCTCACTGGGGGGTGAGTGTTAGAACTGCTACTGAAACTCTCACTGGGGGGGGTGTTAGAACTGCTACTGAAACTCTCACTGGGGGGGGTGAGTGTTAGAACTGCTACTGAAACTCTCACTGGGGGGGGTCAGTGTCAGAACTGCTACTGAAACTCTCACTGGGGGGGGGGAGAGTCAGAACTGCTACTGTAACTCTCACTGGGGGGGGTCAGTGTCAGAACTGCTACTGAAACTCTCACTGGGGGGGGGAGTGTCAGAACTGCTACTGAAACTCTCACTGGGGGGGGGGAGTGTCAGAACTGCTACTGAAACTCTCACTGGGGGGGGGGGAATGAGTGTCAGAATTGCTACTGAAACTCTCGCTGGGGGGGGGGAGAGTCAGAACTGCTACTGAAACTCTCACTGGGCGGTCAGTGTCAGAACTGCTACTGAAACTCTCACTGGGGGGGTGAGTGTCAGAACTGCTACTGAAACTCTCACTGGGGGGGGGGGAGTGTCAGAACTGCTACTGTAACTCTCACTGGGGGGGAGTGTCAGAACTGCTACTGAAACTCTCACCGGGGGGGGGGGGTGAGTGTCTGAACTGCTACTGAAACTCTCACTGGGGGGGTCAGTGTCAGAACTGCTACTGAAACTCTCACTGGGGGGGGGAGTGTCAGAACTGCTACTGTAACTCTCACTGGGGGGTCAGTGTCAGAACTGCTACTGAAAATCTCACTGGGGGGGGTAAGTGTCAGAACTGCTACTGAAACTCTCACTGGGGGGGGGGGGTGTTAGAACTGCTACTGAAACTCTCACTGGGGGAGGGGGGCGAGTGTCAGAACTGCTACTGAAACTCTCACTGGGGGGGTGAGTGTCAGAACTGCTACTGAAACTCTCACGGGGGGGGGTGAGGAGTTAATATCCAATCCGGGCTTTACTTTTAGGGCTCGTGGAGCCTCTGATAGCTTATAAAAAGGAAAAAAAACTGACAAAAATGAACTCAAGGAATAAACGCAATTATGCAAAGTTTCTTGTAGACACAGCATTGCTAACAACAATAAATGTATTAACATTAGCAATGCAGTCAATTATGTAGCTGATCATACACATGTGTTTATTGTTGCAATCGTACAACTTATACATCTGAAGAGCACCTGAAGTCAGCAGCTCGCTCCACTTTACGGATTGTGATCTTCATGGGGAAGCCGTTAGCGGCTGCCGTGCTGAGTCGTCTCGCTAACACGGATCCCCTCCGGAGGGTGTTCTTGATTCCCTTCTCGCACTTCGCCAGGAACCCTCCTGCGGGTGCTGCGTCCTCCCGCTCACTGTACCGCATCCTGAGGTACCGGCACCCGCTCATGTCAGATAACACCTCCTTCTCAGCCCGCTTAGCCATCGTCCTGCGGGAGGTGGCGTTAATTGGGGGGTGTTAGGTGGGTTTAAACTTAAAGGGAGGGGTGTCAACAAGGGGGTTTATGTTAGGTGGGTTAAAGGGAGGGGATGGGTAATGAAATGTGTGAAGGGGATTTCTTGGCTCGAGGGGGTGTAAGATCGTTTTCGGCCTTTTCCTAACGACAGTTCATCATTTTCTCAGTCCTGCCCCTCAGCTTTTCGTGGAGTTGACATAATACGGGATTATGGGTATCGTGTCTTAACTTCTTAAATTGCCGTGAAGTGATCAGTCTGTTCAGCTCTGTAATAAATTGAAGCTTCCACACCTCTTCCAAGTCAACCATGCAATTATTCCATATATGGAGCTGGAGAATGGAGATGGCTGCTAAACGAACAGCTGTATCAGAATATTGGATGGAGAGTTGCTGTGTGTCAGCAGTCAGGTTATAGAGTGAGTGAGAGTGAGAGTAAAAGGTATGGCTATGTAATTGTATAATAAGCCATCATAAGGCGAGAGTGGACTGGTGTGTATAGACTTCATATTACTCCCTGATCACTCTACATTGCACTTGCTCACTTGAGGTTATACCAAGCATTGTGTAACTTTGTGCATTGTTTACCTCCCTTGCTTGTGCAAGATATTCAGAATGATGCTTTTCCGTGATGATTGTGTGCCCATAGTTCATTGAATAATATTGTTTCAAGAGGAGAAAGTCTATTCATACCATGTTCATGTAAATTTTGAAATTCTGTTCCATTAGGGTCCCATAGAATGTCGCCCCGTCTTCACAGTACCCCCTGCTAGCTGCTCACTCCATGTCCTTGCTGACAAGTCTGAGAGTGACATGTCCCTGCTGACATATAACTGAGAGTGACATGTCCCTACTGACATGCCTGCGACTGTGTGACCACTCATGTCACGTGCTCCCCCTCTACCGGCAACTCTTTCTGGTGTGCAGCTCCCTCGCTCTACTGCGCTGACATATTCACTGACATGTACGTGGCAGGAGACACCCTGCTCAGAGGACAGGACCCGGTCATAGGGTACCTCATGCTCTTCTTCGTCATAGTCCCCCTCGTCTACAGCAACTACATCACCCAGCGGAACAGGTAGGAAGATAGGTGGGTACAGCAACTACATCACCCAGCGGAACAGGTAGGAAGATGCTAGGGTGGGTAACTTGTCATAGGGGTGAATCACAGCCAGGGGAGGGAAGGGGTTTCAAATGATCACGAATTAGCATCATTAAGGATCATTGGGTCTATCTTTAACTTCGCACTAATTTCTATTAATTTTGTTCGAATTCTGCTTAACAGGACCACACAGATATTTTACATCTACATCCTCGGTGAGTCAGTATAACTAAATTCTGACTCTTGGCACAACTATCTGACTTCTGAACACTACAAGTCTGGAGCCTATTGGCGGAACAGAGTCAGGCGTCTGCTAAAAGCTGACAATTCACAAATCACCAGGCAGTAAATTCCTGCACCCCACAGGTACGGCAGGAAGCGGTTGCAGAGTGATAGATCGACAGTGTTCAAAGTCCGGGATTACGGCAGCACGGCAGCTCTGAGCCGGACGCTGACCCCCTACCCGTGGGACTGCGCAGCTCACGTCCTCTTCAACCTGCTGTGCGTCCTCCAGCTGGGTATACTGATAGATGTGATGGAGATGCTAGTACACAAGCAGCAACCAGTCACCAGCATAGGACGCATGTACTCCCACTACTGCTACATCAGACGCCTTGAGGTAGAGACAGCCAATAACTACCACGACATGAGATTCAATCACTCTCATGGACACTTATAGAAACAGAGCCAACTCTGGCGCAGAAAAATGGTATTAACATTATGCAATAGACTGCTAGGTAATGACAACTAAAAACTCCATCCTCCCATCATTCAATTCAGCTTTTTTAATGATCTGAACCCTGGAATAACACCTAAACATTGCAGGTGATTTTGGAGAACTGTCCCCAGATTCTGCTGCAGGTCTGTGCTCTGATGACTGATGTGGAGTGGATGTCTGGACTCAGGGAGGGGATCACTCCTGGTGATGTCATGAGGTCAGGAGAGCGATGGAGTGAGGCGAGAGTTCTGACAGTGACTCAGCGTCATGTGATAGGCAACGCCTGCCACCAAATTAAATGATACGTTTTTAACCTAATCGACTGAACCAGATGAACAATAGAACTTTTAATAAATCCAAATGATGGGTGTAACGTATGGAAAGATTAGCTTATCAGTAAAATATGCTAATCTTGGAGCAATATTATCACGGTTTTTCACCAGGCTGGCGTCCTTGTTCTTCTCAACAGTGTCTCTACCTCTGGCGCTGTGTGCAGACGAGGAAGCTGGAAGGTTAGTGCCACATTTCTTTCCTTTTTAATAAAATTAACATCTTCTCCAGCAAGACTTTTTTTTGCTTCATATGTACCTACCTCTTGTACCTCTTGTAGGTTCTTGCTGGAAATCCGAGCTAGACCATCTGTTGTAGACCACCTGTGCTCCAGTCCAGTAGCGAGTTTGAGTTGGGAGAGGTATACCCGGGTACTGGTGGTTGATCTGGATACGTGCTCATGATATGAGATGTTAGTCTCGATTTGAAAGACTCTATGGACGGAGCACAGGTGACGCTGCAGGGGAGAATGTTCCAAAGCTTTGGGCCAGTCACTGCGAATGATTTATCAAACAGTGACTTGGCGTAGGATGGGGCTTTCTTGGGTAGAGGTGGAACAGAGCATCGAGTTCCTAGCCGGATGTGTTCGTAGGACTTCAGTTGGAGGTCATTGGGAGCGATACCTTTGAGAATCTTCCAAACCTGGATGATGATGTATCTTTCTCGGCGTCTCTGGATTGACATTTTTTAGCCGTTCCCAATAACTGAGACCTTTGCAGCCGGATATTTGACAGGTGAAGGCTCTTTGTGGTGATTCTAGCCTTTGGATATCACTCGTCAGTGTGGGGTTCCATACTGGACAAGAGTATTCCAGTCTGCTTCGGACAATGGACTTGAAGAGGGTGAGCATGGTATTTCGGGATCTGTCTGAGAAGACACTAAGCACCCAGTTTGCCATTTTGTTGGCACTTTCGACAGCACTCTTTACCTGAGTCGACCATTTCAAGTCAGGGGTGAGCATTATGCCAAGGTCTTAAACACTTGGCGCCGGGAGTATTTCTTGACCAGATGTAGTGATGTACTTGGTCCACTGGGATGTGAATGGGAGTTGCTGGAGAAGGTGGCTTTTAGGTGTTCTGTAGGTGAGGAGCTCGAACTTGTTTTCGTGAATTAGCATGTTATTTGCTACGGACCAATCGATGACTTTCAGGAGATCTTGTTGGAGAATAGTCTGGTCTTCACAGCAGCTTACAGATTTACTGAGACGAGTATCGTCAGCAAAGCTTCCGGAAGTTGAACCATCCAGACAGTTTTCAAGGTCATCGATGTAGATGAGGAAGAGAATAGGACCGAGTACAGAGCCTTGTGGGACACCACTAAGAACGAGTGAAGATATGGAGTGTACTCCATTTACAGAGACGACTTGTTGTCGGTTGTTCAAGAATTGTTGGATCCAAGCAAGGAGCTTCCCCTCTACACCAAACTTCTGGAGCTTGTGGAGGAGGATCTCATGGTCAACTTTATCGAATGCCTTGGCGAAGTCAAGATAGACCACATCATGTTCGTTGCCGTCAAGGATGCTCTGGATTTAATTCGGATCTTGTCTCACTTCAAACCTCGCAGGTTTTGCTCAAGGGTTGACTACGACCTGAAGTTCGAAGTAAAGTTTCTCTGTCTACCTGCCCTCAACCTGCAGCTCCTCGTCATGTACCTCGGCTTCCTCCTCATGATAGTATCCCGGATCCTCCTCGTGAACCTGGTGTACGTGATGTGTCGGGAGACGCAGACCTCGGTCTCCCTCTGGGAGGGAGGTCCCAACCTCGTGACACCCCTCCTGGTGGAAGCTCACCATCTCACCGTCTTCGTCGTGTACTTGCTCAATCAGAAGATACAGGAACGCAAGAAAACAATCATCATCATCGAGAGATTGAAGAGGTGGAACATGATCATCTCCTTTCTCCTCTTCTCATTCTCGGAAGTATTCCTGATCCTCCTCCAGTTCCCGCAGCGATATCGACGGGCTATCCGATCCCGGCGCAAGGAGAAGGACGCAGGAGACGAGAGATGCAAATCATTCTACTTCTTCTACGGACTCAATCTGACAGAGTTCGCCCTTGTGGCATTATTTTGTCACCGGAACTACGAGAAAGTTAGAGAAGAAGACGTTTTCTTCACCCTCACTTCCATCCTCGGACTGGTCTATGGGAGTGTCGCGTCTTTCCTCCTGTCTGGAGTTTTCTTCTCCCTCTACCACAGCCCGCTCTTACACCCGGACACTTTGAAACAGAGGGTGGAGTACAAGGAACGGATCAGTTGGTGGATGTTCGGGCAGTGCCCCAAGTGTGGAGTGGTCAAGGAACTAGATACTGGGGAGTCAGACATAGACAAAGCAGGGGGTGCTGTTCAGAGTAAAGGGTATGTGAGGCTGAGTCAAGGGGGCGATGATGAAACCGGGGATTTGGGCCAAGAGGGCGTTGAAATGGGTGATGCTGAACATGTCAAATATGATCACGTAATTGAACAAAAACACGTTGAACATGTAAACTTTAAGGAGGAGTACGTTGAAAAAGAAATCATTGGAGAGCAATCGGAACACGCTGAAGAGAAACATACTGATCACGAAGAAAGTGCTGGACGGAAACATGTTGAACATGAATTGAAAGTCAAACGTGAACGTGTTGAACACGCCCCGATTGAAAAAGAACTTGCTGGACAAGAAAATCTTGAAAAGGAACATGTTGAACAGAAACATGCCGAAAAATTACATTTTGGACATGAACATCATGAACAAGAAAATATTGAACAGAAACTTGGAAACGTTCAAGAACAAGAAAATGTTGGACATGTTGAACAGCAGCAAGCCGAACAGCAACATTTTGAACAGAAATATGTTATACATTTACAGCAACATGCTGAACTGCAACATGTCGAACAGCAACATGTTGTACACCTACAACAACATGTTGGACAGCAGCATGTTGAACAGCAGCATGTTGAACAGCAGCATGTTAAACAGCAACATGTTGAACAGCAACATGTTGAACAGCAGCATGTTGAACAGCAGCATGTTGAACAGCAACATGTTGAACAGCAACATGTTGAACAGCAGCATGTTGAACAGCAGCATGTTGAACAGCAGCATACTGAACAGCAGCATGTTGAACAGAAGCATGTTGAACAGCAGCATGTTGAACAGGAGCATGTTGAACAGGAGCATGTTGAACAGGAGCATGTTGAACAGGAGCATGTTCAACTGCAGCATGTTGAACAGCAACATGTTGAACAGCAGCATGTTGAACAGCAACATGTTGAACTGGAGCATGTTGAACAGGAGCATTTTGAACAGAAGCATGTTGAACAGCAGCATGTTGAACAGGAGCATGTTGAACTGCAGCATGTTGAACAGCAGCATGTTGAACAGCAGCATACTGAACAGCAGCATGTTGAACAGAAGCATGTTGAACAGCAGCATGTTGAACAGCAACATGTTGAACAGCAGCATGTTGAACAGCAACATGTTGAACTGGAGCATGTTGAACAGGAGCATTTTGAACAGCAACATGTTGAACAGCAGCATGTTGAACAGGAGCATGTCGAACAGCAACATGTTGAACAGAATTTTGAACAGCAACATCATGAACAGCAACATGTTGAACATCAACATGTTGTAAACGTGGACGTTGACCAGGAACTAAATGAACTTGTACATGTTCAACAGGAATATGTCAAGGATAAACTTGTCGAACAGGAAAATACTAAATCTTAAGTTTTTATATTTAATTATTGATTATTGAAGATTTGATTTTTCATACATTGATGCATGCAATAACAATCATAATTATTGAATTGTGTTTAAGGGTCACGGGCATAAATTGTTTTTAATTTTATCTAAAATGTAATTCACTACATTTGATTACATATTTTCATTCATATCTCGTCTATTCTCTTTGCAGATCACATCACCATTCATCTTACTAATTCTGAGCAGCGAAAGCTGTAGAAAGGAAATTTCAACCAGCAACCTTACTAATAAAGTTTACAAAATGCCGAGAGACTCACTTTCTAGAAGGTTGGAAGAACTGCTGAGCAAAGAGTTGGGAGAATGTGAGTTGTTGGGAGTCCTTCCTAACCGTCTTGTCACCAGGGGCAGTCCTGTCAGATCTCTTCGGGGAGTTGTCCTCTTCCTTTATAGCATCCACTTTGCTGTTCCACTCCTGAAGTAAAGATGTAGCTTTTATTATTTTCATATTCATTTCAAAATTCATTTCATATTCATTTCATAGTCATTTCAAAATTCGTATTGTACAATCATAAGATACAGTCGTTAATAATTTGTCCTGAGTTATTTTCGTCGGGAACTTTCAATCGAATGATTATCAATTATAAACTTCAATTTGGCCGGGGACTGCAATCAAACTTTTTGATTCAACCAGAACATTTTACCAGAAAAATTCAAATCATCGAACTTTAAGTAAAGTTCGATGATTTCGATGACCAAAAGTAATCGAAACTGAAGTACCTTTAGTTTCTCGTTGAGTTTCTGGTTGATCTTATCGAGACTAATCTTGAGTTTGTCCTTCTTGAGGTTGCTGGAGTTCTGGAGAATGATGGAACGAGTGACTGGGAACTTTATCTTAGTCCCGAGGAGCGCTATCACTCGTTCTCTGACCTTCTCATCATTGGGAATCACACATCTGTAACATGTGCTGATGGGGTCATACCAGAGGTTACCTACACGCCAGCAACCCGGCGTCAGGGTAAAATGAGTCTAGATACAACAGTAATTAATTAATGCCAGAAATACAGATAAATGATGAAATAGTTAAGGGTTAGAGTAAAGTCAAATCCAAGGAAAATTTGCGGAGTAATGAAAGTTCTAGCGTAAAAACCTTGGTGAGTTGGCGCATATTCCACTGCAGTTCATGTCTCTGATACAGTGATATTGGCACACTTGTTTGCAGAGACTCTTACAGCTTGCCTCACAGGCTCGAAGTGTGGCAGAGGAATCATGTTGGACTGTCGTGTAGTGCTCACACTTAGCCAAGTAGTCTGTAGGGGTGCAGGGGGTGTAGGGTGAGAGTTAGAGAAAAGGGGGGGGGATACTCGGTATTAATTTCATGGACATTTGCACGTTAAAATGCACCTTTTTAGGCTAATTGATTCAAGAAAAAGTCAAAAATTTCCAATCTAAACTCCCTAAACTGAATTATTACTGGTATATTACATCACAATGAAAGTCGTTTACCTGACTCATCTAGAGAAGTGATGAGAGTTTCCAGTTCCTCCTTAGTGAACTCTGAGGACTCTATAGTGATGGGTGCCGTGTCGTCCCCCGGCACCCTCTCACCCTTCTCACTGCCCACCCCACCTTCCTGCTCACCGGACCCGGTGACAGCTTTAGTGCTCCGTTTGTCACAGCACTTCTCAGTCTTGACTCTCCTCTCCGGCACCTTGACAATATCCTCCTCCTCCCCTCCTCCTCCTCCTTGTCAGGGGTGCCCCATGCCGCAGGGGGGCCCTTCTCCGGGGGGCTGCTGCAGCACCCCGGACTCTCTCCGGCGCAGCCCCCCGGACTCTTCACTTTGGTCTTCCACTTCGTCACCTTCTTCTCGCCGTTACCATGGCAACACTTCTCTACGACTTTGATAGTCGTAGACTTAGCCACCGGGTTGTCGCTGCAGTGCCCGACCTGAAAATTAAATAGGTAGTGAGTATCCCCGACCTGAAAATAGGTAGTGAGTTTCCCCGACTATAGCACAGAAGGTGAAAAGAATCTTGTACAGTAATTCAGAATGACAGGTACAGCGATCGGAAATCTTTTGTATCGTATGCCCATGATGGGTTCCATTCCTATGAGAAAGATGGTCGACCTATCTTTTTCATAGAAATTAAGCCACAATTGCCAATTCTCGAGCAGTTTTTCTCACCTTGTTTCTCGGAGTAGGAGGTTTCAACTCCATGAGTTTCCTCCCCAGTTTCTTCTTCTTGCTGGCACTGGCAGCGTTGCTCCTGCTCGGTTTGGAGCTTCTGGAGGAGGCCGGGTAGATGGAGGAAGTATCACTGGTAGGGATGGGTGATTGCCGGGACGGAGGGGGCCTCCCCGGACTGAACAGTCCCTTAATACTCATCTTCCGGGTGTAATTGGGGCCCGCAGAGTTCGCCTTCTTCAGCAGGCCCGGGTCTGCTTTCCGCGTGTAAGTACCCAGCCGGATATTCTTCTCTGTGCGGGCTTTGGGGGCGGACTTCAGGCGGGCTATGGGCGGGGACTTGAACAACTTCCTGTCCATTGCTGTGATAGCGATGGGTTCCAACTCTAGCGTTACCTCTGAGAGTTTGGGCACGGCAGGTAGTGAGTGAGGTTGGTAGTGAGCGTAGTCCGACGCCGCGGGCAGTCTGAGATGATGAGCAAACCCAGAGTTGCAGTCTAGCATAACCAAGGCAGCATTCTCCCCACGATATGTGTGTGTCAGAGCTTGGTGAGAGATATAGCTGCCACTCACTGCGCATCAATCATTTCACCTGATTGCGTGTTTCTCACACAGGAAAACACAGCTGGTTTAGAGCACAAAGAAACACAGCTAATCGGATATACGTAGCAAGAGCTGACCGGTCACGAGAACTGAGGAGAGCGAATGTTAGTGGCTGACATATGCGAGCCACAGAGAGAGACTAGTTGCTATAAAGTATAAAATACACATATCAATTTGATTGAATGCGGCTTACAGTTACTGATGCATGTAGTGCAAGGTGGGAGCGATCAACTGGTGGTATTAACAGGTTAAATTAATTAGTCCACCGACATGCTCAGCTATGGGAAAAAGCATTTATGTTGCATGACTACCGTTTTCATATGATGATATATTACGAAGGAGTAAACATTATGTTCAAGTGATTGGAGGTAAGTGCTTATCTGTTGCACAGACTACATCGCCAAGTCCTATGGATATGGTTCTATTCAGTTAACATGCAATGATATTAGCAAGTCAAGCGTTGCCGTGAAGTTGTGATTGAATGTTTGATCTAGAATGGATCCTGTTCATTCCAAATTTTAAAAATATGTGAACATCGTAGAAATATCGGAAATATCGTAACATTGACGATCTAATTTCGTTCTGAAATTTCCAAGTCGCGCACATATTCAAAATGGGGACGTACAAATGGCACTCACGTGGAATTGGAAATTTCAGAATAATTCTCAAATGTGGCGACTTCGCGACACCTGAGTTACAGGAAGTACTCACAGGGTTATCGAGACAGTCATGGCATCGTCTACAACATTACTCCTTCACGATTCTTATCAAGCTTTCTCCAAATGAAGAGTTTGTTCAGGGAGGTTGGGTAAATCAGCCAGAAGGAATTCACTGTAGTGTAAGTTAGTAAAGAAATATTAAAAGGATCTAAACCCCATCATTAAGATTAAATGAAGAAGATAAATCTATACCGATTCCCAATGCGTATTTTCCTTTATCCCAAAATACAGATAAACCGAGAAGTAAGAAATGTATACGGCCAATGAAAGAGTGATTTGTTGATACTTTCAAGTTTCAGTGTAACGGTAATTCACAAAACCACAGCAAATTCCTCTAATCAAATGTCTGTATTCATCATCATGCATCCAGAATATCTAAACGAAAGTAAAATGATAAAAACACGCCAGTCGCTAATAAAGGCGCTCACTGACACACATGAAGGGTTGATGAAAATGTGACATAAATCTTTCAACACTTCAATGATAAACTTTATTTGGTATTAAATCTTTTCATTATTTTGCGTTTTTATTTAAAAACCATATTTAGTTTTTTTACTAATAATGCGTCCTTAATAAATATTTGATAAAAAATATGGAATATAATTAATAATTTCCAGATCTGGTGATGGAAATGTCGATCAGGCACTAAGAATTTTTCTGGGGGACAGCAACAGTAACATTCTTAACTTCGGTGTAAGAGCTGAGAGCGTATTCCCCGAGATCCCTTCCAAATCCAGATTGTTTGTACCCTCCAAACGGCGCCTAGGAAAATTAATATTGAGCAGATTAATATTGCCAAAAAATTAGAAACTGATGAAGGGTTATTTTCAAAATTGCAGCGCTCCTAAAATTTTGAAACAGCTTCCTGAGTCACAGTGAAAAAAAGTTGAAGAGTAAATGGAGTTGTTTGTTGCTGGTATGATCACAGGACACAGGGCAAGTTCAGGCTGAGCAAGTGGGATCGCATATGGGGGTGCTTGAGTCACATGAACAATTTTGAATGAGTATTCAGCACTTTTAAGGACACTCAAAAATAACCAAAATAAATGTAAGTCATTCGTGTCAAAAATTCAAAATTTACTCAAAAGTCCGACAAAATAAGTAGAAATTGCTCAAAAATCCTACAAAATTTGTAAAATGTGACTTGTTCCTACCAAGTGATTGTGTACTTATCACGTTCCACATTGCGGATCATGTACCACATTGCGGATCACGTACTGAAACTGGTGTCAAATCGGAACGTAGCCTGAGGTTAAGTGTTGCGACGTAAGATCACGTGATTATGTCACGTGACAGATGGGTAGAAGTAGAAGGTTGCAGAGAGTCCATGAGAGCACATAACATGAGACAGGACGAGATAAGAACCGGATAGAATTACAAGATAAGCGCTCCCTTGCTGTTCCGAGATGCTCTTATTAGCATGAGGCAGGTGGTAAAGCTAGGTCAAGTTACTTTCTTTACACTTTGAGTTCATTTGTTGGTAAGTTACGAACATAAGAATCATGAGAAACTTCAATTTTTTTTTCGTGTGATGATGCGACTCGTTTTAAGTTATTTTGATTATAAGATTGCTCTGATATAATATTCTTATGATTTTAATTCCATTTTAACGTTTTATACTGTGTACTAAATTGATTTCATTAGATTGATCAAGAGCCTGGTTCAACTAAGCTCAGTTTCAATGCAATTAGAAGTTACATTATATACCCAGGCTCTCATTATATTATCAAGGTCATGCAAGTCGCAGTATACACTTAAGTCACTTTGTAAAATTTGCAATGAAAATAACTTTCAATCAAATTTGATTTTATAATGTAGCACTCAAAATTCAGATAAAAATCTATGAAGACGTTAAATCCGGACGAAGGTCGTTAGACCCGAGTGAGAGGAAGTAATGTTATCTGATTAGGGAAAGTCAGCTCTGACTGTTTCTGGTCGGGTATATAATCTGGTTCCATAATCACAGCTAGGACCATATACTTTCATTAATGAACCCGAGATGATGGCGGCACGCCAAGTGTCCATAATTCAACTAACAAAGTTTCGACTTCGCCTTGACCACGTAAGTTACGGTAAATGGCGAATTCGACAGTAAGCCACTTTATGATAACAAATATCGTTTTCTAGGACAAAGGTCGGAATGCGTCCATCTAAAGTTTCCGTCCCCTGTGACTTTGGTGTAGACAATTTATACGATGAGTTTCACGGCAATATTGAGATTGGATTTTCAGACTCCTCAACCATGAAAGCGAGCTCTTTAATATTGTCATGGAACAGTGAAGTTTTTAAGAATCACTTCTCAGAATTTAAACAGCAGTCAGTGGATATCAAGGATTTTTCGAAGGAGGTAGGTGTGCTGTTTCTGGAGGCCCTATACGGTGGTGATATTGAAGTGAAACAGTCACAATTTCGGGAAGTAAATAAGATAGCACACTCATTCAAAGTGACATGGATGTCTGAGAAATGTGCGGATATTTTCGCTGAATTCTGTGATATCCCAAAAGACTCCATCGCAATGTCCTTCCTTTTCGAGGAGGCTTTGTACTCCGAATGTACATTGAAAATTGAGATTTTGATGGATATATTAGTTCCTAAATTTTGGAAAATTGACAATGTGGCGGAAGTATTCGTGCAGCCATACCTCAAAGAACACTTAATGGATATGGAAACATCAACACTCAATCACCTCCTTGAAATTTGTAATGGTCATTACACCCCAGTTCTACGGTCTGTGAAAGAGCATCTCCAGTCAGAAGCAGGAATTACAGACACAATTCGTACTATTTTATCCAGTTCTGAAGTTGTTCAGTGTTTGGTTCAAGAGTCACAGTTGTACAATGAAGTGTATGAGCTTTTGCTAGAGAAGTTCAATAATTCCAACACTGAGGATTTAAAAATTGTAAAAAGTCTATTCAATGCTATAAGAAACCAAGATAGTGAATCTGATGATGGAAGCAGTAGTACACCTGATTCTTATAGTGAAAGTGTGTTAAGTAACGACACATTGCCAAATCTATTTCTTGATAGGAAGTCATTCAGATTGATACCAGACGAGGATATTTTAGAGGCACTATTAGAAATACAAAATGTCAACATCTTCATGATCATAGAATATGCATTCTGGTGTGGCAGTGCTAGACGCTGTAGAATGATTTTTGAAGAATTGCATACTACAAATGATTTTAGTTCATTGACTTTGCATCATGTACCCAAAGTATTTACGGAGAGATTTGAGGAATTTGATTACTTACTTGAGTTACTTCAACCTTTGGTAGCAGACGAATGCGATGAACAAGAATTTTCAGTTATCGAATTCGCGGGGTCAACATTAAAAGACTTAATAACCTCTGAACATTATTTGAAAGTCGAATACCCTTACCCTTACTGCAACATAAATTCCACATCATGCGGGTTTCTCTTGAAGGTCACCCCTCTTCCAAATGAAGAAGGAAGGGGATTTAACATGGAACTCATAACGGATGATAAGGCCTGCTCCGCAAAAGGGTTGCACTGCCACAAAGATGTGATTGACAGAACTGACATGCACCTTGTCATAGAGCACTTCTACCTTGGCAAATGGTGTAATATGGGTATATCCTGGTGTGGTAGACCAGAGTACAACTCAGAAAGTGGTTGTGTTAAGTGGGGCAGATGGTCCGGTGACACACAAGTCAGGTTTGTTCTGTACTTCGATGTTAGGCGATATGAATTCATTAGCCATACCTCAAAGAACACTTAATGGATATGGAAACATCAACACTCAATCACCTCCTTGAAATTTGTAATGGTCATTACACCCCAGTTCTACGGTCTGTGAAAGAGCATCTCCAGTCAGAAGCAGGAATTACAGACACAATTCGTACTATTTTATCCAGTTCTGAAGTTGTTCAGTGTTTGGTTCAAGAGTCACAGTTGTACAATGAAGTGTATGAGCTTTTGCTAGAGAAGTTCAATAATTCCAACACTGAGGATTTAAAAATTGTAAAAAGTCTATTCAATGCTATAAGAAACCAAGATAGTGAATCTGATGATGGAAGCAGTAGTACACCTGATTCTTATAGTGAAAGTGTGTTAAGTAACGACACATTGCCAAATCTATTTCTTGATAGGAAGTCATTCAGATTGATACCAGACGAGGATATTTTAGAGGCACTATTAGAAATACAAAATGTCAACATCTTCATGATCATAGAATATGCATTCTGGTGTGGCAGTGCTAGACGCTGTAGAATGATTTTTGAAGAATTGCATACTACAAATGATTTTAGTTCATTGACTTTGCATCATGTACCCAAAGTATTTACGGAGAGATTTGAGGAATTTGATTATATACTTGAGTTACTTCAACCTTTGGTAGCAGACGAATGCGATGAACAAGAATTTTCAGTTATCGAATTCGCGGGGTCAACATTAAAAGACTTAATAACCTCTGAACATTATTTGAAAGTCGAATACCCTAACCCTTACTGCAACATAAATTCCACATCATGCGGGTTTCTCTTGAAGGTCACCCCTCTTCCAAATGAAGAAGGAAGGGGATTTAACATGGAACTCATAACGGATGATAAGGCCTGCTCCGCAAAAGGGTTGCACTGCCACAAAGATGTGATTGACAGAACTGACATGCACCTTGTCATAGAGCACTTCTACCTTGGCAAATGGTGTAATATGGGTATATCCTGGTGTGGTAGACCAGGATACAACCCAGAAAGTGGTTGTGTTAAGTGGGGCAGGTGGTCCGGTGACACACAAGTCAGGTTTGTTCTGTACTTCGATGTTAGGCGATATGAATTCATTAGATGGGATTCCGATTAGAATGGGATGGCTTCACTTGATTTAAAAAGGTGCAAATCACACCAAGTGGTTCAATTTCGGTTTATAGGATTGAGTTTTCAATTTATCCATTATACTTTTCATGATGTTGATAAACAAAAACTGCATAACTATAATTAGAGAATCACTTGAGACAGGACGATACAACCCAGAAAGTGGTTGTGTGGAGTGGGGCAGGTGGTCGGGTGACACACAAGTCAGGTTTGTTTTGTACCACAAGAAATAGAATGGGATTCCGATTATTAGAATGGGATTCTTTATTTGATTTAAAAAGGTGTCAAATAGTCAAATGACCCTGGCAGTTGATTCAATTTTGGTGTTAAACACCTATTTAATGGAGAATTATTTGATTACATCGTTCATATTACCTTGGACTGCTCTTTTCCGGAATTTATGAACAGTAGTTTGAACAGTATTACACCATTTGTCTTAACTTGTTTTAACGGAACCTTCTGCGCTTGAAAAGTTGAAAAAGTAATCTAATGAAATTGTTTTACCGAATTCTGCCTCTAGGTACCTTCTTTTCCACTTATTAGGGCGTTCGGAAATGATTGTCACTAGAAGCATAAGATGACAAATATGACCAAATATGTCAAAATTTCGACATATTCAAGTACAAGGGTCTCTAGCAGACTGAATTGCAAATTTTCAGTGTTAACGAAGATTTTTGAGTGGGTCATCTAGCTAGTTTTTTGATTGTTTTCAGGTGCTCCGCTGTATGGCGAATTCTACATCTTCTAGGCCATGTTTTTATGGTCCGATTTCACTATTCAGGACATATTCAGGGCGTTCAGGTCCAAAACTAAAGAATAGGATGATTCGTTGACATTCGGGGCAAATTTAACAGTTTAGTAACCGATAATGCAGTACACATCTTGCACACACGTTTCTGAAGTTAATAAGACAATAACTCAAAATCTCAAAAATGGTTGTCCCGTGTACGGAAGGGTCTGAACTAATAGCCTAACACGATAACCGAACAATTGCCCTATCTGGAGCATATCCTTTTTGAGGTCAAAGCACCCCCTTAAGATTATTTCAACTCGACAAAAAACAGTTCATTTCTTCATTTGTTCCAGTAAGCATCCACGTGTGCTGCAACAGCCTCATTTTGATTATCTCGCACTTCCTGGGTCCGTTGATAGCGTGTTTTCTTTGACAACGAAATTTGTGGTCAGTTTCGTACAGCGGGGCAAAAAATTAGAAATTTGAATCCGCCGTAGAATGGGCTAAGAAAACTTAGTTATCGGTAAAACCCGATTATCCTAATCCAAAAATGTCTGAAAGAAACGAATATCACATCAAAAAGTCACTCCCGGCAGCCGTTTCTCCAGAAAATTGCAAGTGACAATCTTTTCCGAACGCACTATTACAAACATCATTCAGGCAGGAACTCTGCTGTGTCCTTGTTCCAAATTCCATGCAAACAGGACACCCGAGAATCACCACATCACATCACCCCCTCCGGTCGCTTAATAGAGATTATTGCTCAATAAGAATAAGGAATCATGACAGGGCAAGTAAAATACCTGGGTTGGGAGTAGGTTGTAGCAGTAAAATACCTGGGTTGGGAGTAGGTTGTAGCAGTAAAATACCTGGGTTGGGAGTAGGTTGTAGCAGTAAAGTACCTGGGTTGGGAGTAGGTTGTAGCAGTAAAATACCTGGGTTGGGAGTAGGTTGTAGCAGTAAAATACCTGGGTTGGGAGTAGGTTGTAGCAGTAAAATACCTGGGTTGGGAGTAGGTTGTAGCAGTAAAATACCTGGGTTGGGAGTAGGTTGTAGCAGTAAAAATACCTGGGTTGGGAGTAAAATACCTGGGTTGGGAGGAGGTTGTAGCAGTAAAATACCTGGAGTTGCAGTAAAATTGGGTTGGGAGGAGGTTGTAGCAGTAAAATACCTGGGTTGGGAGTAGGTTGTAGCAGTAAAATACCTGGGTTGGGAGGAGGTTGTAGCAGTAAAATACCTGGGTTGGGAGTGAGGTTGTAGCAGTAAAATACCTGGGTTGGGAGGTAAGCTGTAGCAGTAAAATACCTGGGTTGGGAGGAGGTTGTAGCAGTAAAATACCTGGGTTGGGAGGAGGTTGTAGCAAAATACCTGGGTAAAATACCTGGTAAAATACCTGGGTTGGGAGGAGGTTAGCAGTAAAATACCTGGGTTGGGAGTAAGTTGTAGCAGTAAAATACCTGGGTTGGGAGGAGGTTGTAGCAGTAAAATACCTGGGTTGGGAGGAGGTTGTAGCAGTAAAATACCTGGGTTGGGAGGAGGTTGTAGCAGTAAAATACCTGGGTTGGGAGTAAGTTGTAGCAGTAAAATACCTGGGTTGGGAGGTTGTAGCAGTAAAATACCTGGGTTGGGAGGAGGTTGTAGCAGTAAAATACCTGGGTTGGGAGGAGTTGTAGCAGTAAAATACCTGGGTTGGGAGGTTGTAGCAGTAAAATACCTGGGTTGGGAGGTACAGCAGTAAAATACCTGGGTTGGGAGGAGGTTGTAGCAGTAAAATACCTGGGTTGGGAGGAGGTTGTAAAATACCTGGGTTGGCAGTAAAATACCTGGGTTGGGAGGAGGTTGTAGCAGTAAAATACCTGGGTTGGGGAGGAGGTTGTAGCAGTAAAATACCTGGGTTGGGAGGAGGTTGTAGCAGTAAAATACCTGGGGTTGGCAGTAAAATACCTGGGTTGGGAGGAGGTTGTAGCAGTAAAATACCTGGGTTGGGAGGGAGGTTGGGTTGTAGCAGTAAAATACCTGGGTTGGGAGGAGGTTGTAGCAGTAAAATACCTGGGTTGGGAGTGAGGTTGTAGCAGTAAAATACCTGGGTTGGGAGGAGGTTGTAGCAGTAAAATACCTGGGTTGGGAGGTTAGCAGTAAAATACCTGGGTTGGGAGGAGGTTGTAGCAGTAAAATGGGTTGGGAGTGAGGTTGTAGCAGTAAAATACCTGGGTTGGGAGGAGGTTGTAGCAGTAAAATACCTGGGTTGGGAGTAGGTTGTAGCAGTAAAATACCTGGGTTGGGAGGAGGTTGTAGCAGTAAAATACCTGGGTTGGGAGTAAGTTGTAGCAGTAAAATACCTGGGTTGGGAGTAGGTTGTAGCAGTAAAATACCTGGGTTGGGAGGAGGTTGTAGCAGTAAAATACCTGGGTTGGGAGGAGGTTGTAGCAGTAAAATACCTGGGTAGCAGTAAAATACCTGGGTTGGGAGGAGGTTGTAGCAGTAAAATACCTGGGTTGGGAGGAGGTTGTAGCAGTAAAATACCTGGGTTGGGAGTAAGTTGTAGCAGTAAAATACCTGGGTTGGGAGTAGGTTGTAGCAGTAAAATACCTGGGTTGGGAGGAGGTTGTAGCAGTAAAATACCTGGGTTGGGAGGAGGTTGTAGCAGTAAAATACCTGGGTTGGGAGTACAGCAGTAAAGTACCTGGGTTGGGGAGTAGGTTGTAGCAGTAAAATACCTGGGTTGGGAGTAGGTTGTAGCAGTAAAGTTGGGAAATACCTGGGTTGGGAGGGTTGTAGCAGTAAAATACCTGGGTTATTGGGAGTAAGTTGTAGCAGTAAAATACCTGGGTTGGGGAGGAGGTTGTAGTACCTGGGTTGGGAGGAGGTTGTAGCAGTAAAATGGGTTGGGAGGAGTTGTAGCAGTAAAATACCTGGGTTGGGAGAAGGTGGTAAAATACCTGTTTGGAGGTTGTAGCAGTAAAATACCTGGGTTGGGAGGAGGTTGTAGCAGTAAAATACCTGGGTTGGGAGGAGGTTGTAGCAGTAAAATACCTGGGTTGGGAGTAGGTTGTAGCAGTAAAATTCCTGGGTTGGGAGTAAGTTGTATGGTAAAATACCTGGGTTGGGAAGGAGTAGGTTGTAGCAGCAGTAAAATACCTGGGTTGGGAGGAGGTTGTAGCAGTAAAATACCTGGGTTGAGTAAAATACCTGGGTTGGGAGTAGGTTGTAGCAGTAAAATACCTGGGTTGGGAGTAAAATACCTGGGTAGCAGTAAAATACCTGGGTTGGGAGTAGGTTGTAGCAGTAAAATACCTGGGTTGGGAGTAGGTTGTAGCAGTAAAATACCTGGGTTGGGAGTGAGGTTGTAGCAAAAATACCTGGGTTGGGAGGAGGTTGTAGCAGTAAAATACCTGGGTTGGGAGTAGGGTTGGGAGGAGGTTGTAGCAGTAAAATACCTGGGTTGGGAGGAGGTTGTAGCAGTAAAATACCTGGGTTGGGAGTAGGTTGTAGCAGTAAAATACCTGGGGGGAGGAGGTTGCGGTACCTGGGTTGGGGAGTAGGTTGTAGCAGTAAAATACCTGGGTTGGGGAGTAGGTTGTAGCAGTAAAATACCTGGGTTGGGAGTAGGTTGTAGCAGTAAGGCACCTGGGTTGGGAGCAGTAAAATACCTGGGTTGGGAGTAGGTTGTAGCAGTAAAATACCTGGGTTGGGAGTAGGTTGTAGCAGTAAAATACCTGGGTTGGGAGTAGGTTGTAGCAGTAAAATACCTGGGTTGGGAGTGAGGTTGTAGCAGTAAAATACCTGGGTTGGGAGTGAGGTTGTAGCAGTAAAATACCTGGGTTGGGAGTAGGTTGTAGCAGTAAAATACCTGGGTTGGGGAGTAGTTGGTAAAATACCTGGGTTGGGAGCCTTGGGAGGAGGTTGTGGCAGTAAAATACCTGGGGAGTAGGTTGTAGCAAAATCTCTACCTGGGTTGGGGAGTAGGTTGTAGCAGTAAATTCCGGGTTGGGGAGTAAGTTGTAGCAGTAAAATACCTGGGTTGGAGTAGGTTGTAGCAGTAAAATACCTGGGTTGGGGAGCAGGTTGTAAAAAATACCTGGGGGAGTAAGTTTGTAGCAGTAAAATACCTGGGTTGGGAGTAGGTTGTAGCAGTAAAATACCTGGGTTGGGGAGTAGGTTGTAGCAGTAAAATACCTGGGTTGGGAGTAGGTTGTAGCAGTAAAATACCTGGGTTGGGAGTTTGGGTAAAATACCCAAGGTTGGGAGTTGTAGCAGGTTGGGGAGAAGTTGTAGCAGTAAAATACCTGGGTTGGGAGTAGGTTGTAGCAGTAAAATACCTGGGTTGGGAGTAGGTTGTAGCAGTAAAATACCTGGGTTGGGAGGAGGTTGTAGCAGTTTCCCCACACTGTGCCCGCCTTCAGAGCGGAGGTCATGTGGTACATCCTGTTGATGTCACGAGTGAAGACAGCCGCTGCTAGCCCATATTTGGAGTTGTTGGCTCGTGCTATCACCTCGTCCGTGTCTTTGAAAGAGGCGATCTGCATCACTGGTCCGAATATCTGGTTGTGGATAGCTTTAAGTTATGTAAGTTGCAAGATCGTGTAAATTAAGATCATAAAAATGCGCTTAAATGTTATGAAACACATGAGGCCTTGAAAGCGGTAGCGCTTAGTTTCATTAATCATTAACAATAACCTTTATGTCTTGTGACAATTGAAGATGACCTGCATTGTCATTCGTCAATTATACGAGGACTCGCTCTTGATAAAGTATTGGTGTCGACACAATGGAATTGGCGACATCATCTGAGATATTGATCATATCTTTTTGGGACATCAGAATCAGCAAAAGGAACGCGCGTAGGGTGGCAGACAGTAATAGTTAAACTTTGCAGGTGGGTTTGCTTTCGAGAATCACTTGGTTGTTTATGACTGCTGTCATTGTTAAGGTACTCTGTACTGTTGTTAAGGTAAACATAACCGGACTCCGTCTGATTATGTTCACCAATTATAGTTTCCCGTACCTGGTCCGTTCGATTGTTCGAAGAATACATCAGGATCACTGCAAACTACGCAGAAATCATCATAGTAGCAGTAGTCAGTACTTAGCACTCATCCAAAAAGTGGTAGAAACTTTTTCAGAACCCTATTAACGTCGTTTGTCATACCCACCAAAGCTCCCTTTTCATTAACAAAGTCTTAATTCTTATATTCAAGGATTCAAATAAGCCATTAACGTGTAATCCATACGTGTCATAAAGTACCTGCGTGTCATAAAGTAACCTGCACATGATACCAACTCTGACACCACGTATCAATGGCACCACGTAAGCATCAGTATCTTATATTAATTATAAGATACTTATACCTAATTAACAACGGTACCTAATTAACGGTACCTTATTAACAACGGTACCTTATTCTTTGCAGTTCCTCGTTAACAACGATACCTTACCAACAACAGTAGTCAGTACCTTAACAACAACGGTACCCCGTTTACAACGGTACCTTATTTACAACGTTATCCCATTAACAGGCCTTAACAACAACGGTACCCCGTTAACAACGGTACCTTATTTACAACGTTACCCCATTAACAGGCCTTAACAACAACGGTACCCCATTAACAACGGTACCTTAACAACGGTGCTCTAATAACAGCGGTACCTTAACAACAACGGTACCCTAATAACAACGGTACCTTAACAACAACGGTAACCTAACACTAACGGTACCTTAACAACAACGGGACCTTAACAACGGTACCCTAACAACAACGGTACCTTAACAAGAACGGTACCCTAACAACAACGGTACCCTAACATTGTTAGGGTACCGTTGTTGTAGGGTACCGTTCTTGTAATCTCTAATATAATCCTACGGTTTATATTAGACTAACCACTTTCCAAGGTGATTAAAAGAAGGTATCACGGTCAAAAATCGATTTTTCCGATTTTTGCCTGTATAAGGAAGCCCAAAAAAGGGCGTGGCCATGCGCAGGGGTAAGATGAGCGACTTTCGGGCCAAAATTTTTTCTGGGAGTTATTGACCCCCTAGGTCAACTTTTAAAACAATACTCCTAATTATTTGACGAAAAAAATGATTTCTGAACCTCCCTACCTAACAACAACGGTACCTTAACAACAACGGTACCTTAACAACAGCGGTACCTTAACAACTTAACAACAACGGTACCCTAACAACAACGGTACCTTAACAACAACGGTACCCCATTAACAACCGTACCTTAACAACATCGGTACCTTAACAACATCGGTACCTTAACAACAACGGTAACTTAACAACAACGGTACCCTAACAACAACGGTACCTTAACAACAACGGTACCTTAACAACAACGGTACCCCGTTAACAACGGTACCTTACAACGTTACCCCCTTAACAGGCCTTAACAACAACAGTACCCCATTAACAGCGGTACCTTAACAACGGTGCTCTAATAACAGCGGTACCTTAACAACAACGGTACCCTAACAACAACAGTACCTTAACAACAACGGTACCCTAACAACAACGGTACCTTAACAACAACGGTACCTTAACAACAACGGTACCTTAACAACAACGGTACTCCATTAACATCGGTACCTTAACAACATCGGTACCTTAACAACAACGGTACCTTAACAACAACGGTACCTTAATAACAACGGTACCTTAACAACAACAACGGTACCTTAACAACAACAACGGTACCTTAACAACAACAACGGTACCTTAACAACAACAACGGTACCTTAACAACAACAACAGTACCTTAACAACAACAACGGTACCTTAACAACAACGGTACCTTAACAACAACGGTACCTTAACAACAACGGTACCTTAACAACAACAGTACCTTAACAACAACGGTACCTTAGCTTAACAACAACGGTACCTTAACAACAACGGTACCTTAACAACAACGGTACCTTAACAACAACGGTACCTTAACAACAACGGTACCTTAACAACAACGGTACCTTAACAACAACGGTAGTTTATGAACAACACGTTAAGCAAGACAACTCGAACACAAATAAAGCGAATAGAGATAATGACGAGAGGGGCAGCACACGTCCTTATATATGATGGCTGACACCACTCCGTCATCTATGACGAACAGCGACGTATGCACATTCCACATACCAACTCAATGACGTTGACACCACTCGTAACCTAATCAAGTATGACGAACAACGTTACGTGCACATACCAAGTCTGTGACGTTGACACCACTCCGCGATCACTTCCCAATCACTTGCCGCACTTTACACATCTTTCTCCAATAATAACCTATCACTTCGCACTCACATTCCGATCACTTTCGCGCGCACCTAATTCAACACGTGGCGCTACGAGAATAGAACACAGACTTCCGCGGCATACAAACAATCAAGTTCCGTTGGAACGTTGCCAATGGAATTCTTCAGACTGGAAGTCTACAGATAGATATTACCATGTTGCTTTAGTAAAGCAACCAGCTTTAGTGCTGGTGAACTGTCGTTTAAATTCGATTGCGGCATATAATTGGATAAACTGTGTTCGTATACATTCTTTACTTGCTTTTGCTTGGTTGAAATGAGAACAGGAAACAAGGAAAGGATTCTTCTAGAACACACCCCAGTACCTCACATTTCCCCCTCCCCCTAAGTTCACACTTGTTTCCATATTATAGGGAGCCCCTTGTTAGTGATAGCAACAACGCGGCACGCGCCATAATCTGGTGAAATTACAGGATTGTACAGTGTACAGAGTACACAATGTTGGTATGATGATCTAAATAAACAATAACATTCACTGGTAGTCCGTTGTACACAAACACAAACACATTTGATATGATAACGGCCACTTAAGTATGTATATGTATTTAAGTTGATATACATTTCAGAGAGAAGTTACCAGAGTGAAGTCTCATATTTTCAATTCCTTTTGAACTGAATACATTCGTATTTTCCAAGAACAACACATTACGCCATTAGTAATCATAGTATAATAAGATTCAATTAAAAACCTATGGCAATGCCTGAACAACATCTTACACAGATTATGTGTAGCTACACCATTTCTCTAAAAGTTTAAACTCATTTATTTGACAGTGACATTTACTTCCTACTTCTAATTCAGTGTTGTGTGATCTCAGCTGTATTCAGATTTGCAGAAAAGTACCTGATTCCTCAATACGGCTTTCGTTTGAGAAAAAATGATACCATTCCATGAAAAAGTCAAAAATCGTGCGAAAATCAATCATAAAACAGCAATATTTAACTAAATCAAGCCCCCATAAACCCCCAAAAATTAAACCCCCATTTGCCATTTTTCGATATCCACGGGGGTTTGTGGGGGTTGACCCCCCAATACAATTGTTAAGAAAACGCTAATCAGATTGCAGGGATTTGACCCCACGACACTGACCTCGTGTACGCTGATGTCCATGTGATCCTGTACGTCTGCGAAAACAGTAGGCTGCATGAAGTAACCCTTGTCCCCGTGCTGCGCACCACCGAACTCCAGACTAGCTCCCTGCTCCTTCCCAGTCTCCACCAAATCCAGGATCCTGTCTAGCTGGTCTCTGTCAATCTGTGGGATGTGAGGGGGTGAGGGAGTGAGGGGTGGAGGTGAGGGGGGCACCTCCGAACTGCAGACTAGCTCCCTGCTCCTTCCCAGTCTCCACCAAATCCAGGATCCTGTCTAGCTGGTCTCTGTCAATCTGTGGGAGGTGAGGGGGTGAGGAGGGTGAGGGAGTGAGGGAGGTGAGGGGTGGGGAGGTGTGGGGGTGAGGGGGGCGCCTCCGAACTCCAGACTAGCTCCCTGCTCCTTGCCAGTCTCCACCAAGTCCAGAATCCTGTCTAGCTGGTCTCTGTCAATCTGTGGGAGGTGAGGGGTGGGGTGAGGGAGGGTAGAGGGGGGGGTGAGGGGGGTGGGGTGAGGGAGGTGAGGGGGTTGGGACACCTCCGAACTGCAAACTAGCTCCCTGCTCCTTGCTAGTTTCCACCAAGTCCAGGATCCTGTGTATCAAAAAATGTATGTAGCTGGTCTCTGTCAATCTGTGGGAGGTGAGGGGGGTGAGGGAGTGAGTGAGGTGAGGGGTGGGGAGGTGAGGGGGTGAGTGGTTGGGTGGGGGGCACCTCCGAACTGCAGACTAGCTCCCTGCTCCTTTCCAGTCTCCACCAAGTCCAGAATCCTGTATATCTGTGGGGGTGAGGGGTCGCTGAAACGAGGGTCCGGGTTATTCTCAGAGTTAACGTGCTGAGTAACTATGTATCAAAATAGAGTTGACACCGGGTAACGATGCTGTTACATGCTAAATTGATCACAGAGGCATGGTTGTGACTGTTCGTATGTGTGTGAGACGGTGAGTGTGAGGGTTTATTCATACGATATAATTCATAAAATACTATAGATAAGTTGGAACTATAGCAGCACAACGCAGCTAGTCAGGAGACCTTCAGTACACGTGACTTTATCATGAATCAATCCTGTGAGCCGTGACCTCATATTCCGCTATCAGGGAATCATCTTTATCCTTTTCTACAGAATTTTTTAGGACTACCAATCAGCTTATCAGACATGATCTAGTCATCATACGGTCCTTAAACAAAATATTCTATAATTTTACAAAACCCGAGGATGAGTAGCTTATTTCTTTCCATTTCTGAACGGAATATAGGTGAGAAAGAAATCTGAGAAAGCCCCGAGACCAACGGACAAATACTGAGCAGAATAGCAGATTAGGAAGTTATCGGAGTCCACATACGAAGGAAGTATTTCTCTATAATATGCTTATATGGGACTGGATAGGACAAACTCAATTTGTTGTATGAGTAGCATGAGATGAATAAAACACGGGAAAATGATTGGACATCAGGGAAAATGAGAATATCATATGATAGGGGCGCCCTCCTACGAAGTCACATGATTCCTAGCTTTAAGAAGTGAGAGAACGAGAAAATATCACCATTTCTGAGACTTTATCCCAGAATATTTGCAATAATGATCGTAGTTTTACTCGGAGCTCTTCTGGGTGCCTGCCTAGCAGGTTGGTTCTCTATCAGAATTAAAATACAGATCACTTAAATTTAGTTATTGAGATTCATGATTCTAAATTACAGGACTCTGTACCAGTTTGTGCTTTGCTGATAACAACCTTGTATCCATCATTTCTATGAAATCATTCCTTTTGACGGCCGTCCACTGAAAACCTCACATAACAAATTCTCTTCACTTCACACATCTTATTAACTCCCCTCCTAGATACACATCTTAATTAAGTTCTCTGCACTCAATTCTCAACTCATCTCCTCCCACTTTTCCCAGGACCTGTGGAGGTTCTGCACGGTGATCTGCTCCGGGGGGTATGTCAAGACACCCTGAGGATCGGGGGCGCCACCCCCTTCTTCGCTCGGAACGTAGCCCACCGCCTCCACTCCCTGACCCTGGAAGACATCAGGTACTACTTCAAGAGTGACGTGACATCAGAGAACGGAGTGCCCACAGTCAACAAGGATCTGGAGAGTGAGGAGAGAGTGCTGAGTGATGCTCCTCTGGCTGGTTTCGATACATCCTTCTCAACCCCAGCTCTACGATACCTCGATATGGTAGGGAATACAGACCACACTCCTTCCTAGATATACTAGGATACTAGGCCCTAATAAGGCACACAATTTATTTAACAAGCCTGTATCTGAGGACCTTTTACTTTTGTAGCACATTGAAGTTAGCAATCCTGATCGAAATCGAAATTTTAGTACGATTCTTGGATTTCTTAGGCATTATAAGCCATCAATTTGGTGATCAAAGCAATGTTTACATTTGTCCCAAGAACTTATCAAACTCCGAGTGTGTCCATTACCGCCTAGCTAACTTGCATATAAATCCTTTCCAGTAACTTGTGTAAATTAATACCAGGTGCTCCGGAAGATGGACGACGCCCATTACTCCATCACCAACTTCTCTGTGCTGGAGAAACTGTCCCATGTGTACCACATGGCTGAGCTCTGGCAACACGCCAGTGTGCACTACTCCTCCTTCCTCCTGAACCCTCCTAGCAGGGAGATGTGTACTTGTGTCTCAGACCTCCACCTCAACACCATCACTCAGGTACTCCTCACACTCAACCCACCACCCACTAGGAGATGTGTACTTGTGTCTCAGACCTCCACCTCAACACCATCACTCAGGTACTCCTCACACTCAACCCACCACCCACTAGGAGATGTGTACTTGTGTCTCAGACCTCCACCTCAACACCATCACTCAGGTACTCCTCACACTCAACCCACCACCCACTAGGAGATGTGTACTTGTGTCTCAGACCTCCACCTCAACACCATCACTCAGGTACTCCTCACACTCAACCCACCACCCACTAGGAGATGTGTACTTGTGTCTCAGACCTCCACCTCAACACCATCACTCAGGTACTCCTCACACTCAACCCACCACCCACTAGGAGATGTGTACTTGTGTCTCAGACCTCCACCTCAACACCATCACTCAGGTACTCCTCACACTCAACCCACCACCCACTAGGAGATGTGTGCATGTGTCTCAGACCTCCACCTTAACACCATCACTCAGGTACTCCTCACACTCAACCCACCACCCACTAGGAGATGTGTACTTGTGTCTCAGACCTCCACCTCAACACACTCACTCAGGTACTCCTCACACTCAACCCACCACCCACTAGGAGATGTGTACTTGTGTCTCAGACCTCCACCTCAACACACTCACTCAGGTACTCCTCACACTCAACCCACCACCCACTAGGAGATGTGTACTAGTGTCTCAGACCTCCACCTTAACACCATCACTCAGGTACTCCTCACACTCAACCCACCACCCACTAGGAGATGTGTACTTGTGTCTCAGACCTCCACCTTAACACCATCACTCAGGTACTCCTCACACTCAACCCACCACCCACTAGGAGATGTGTACTTGTGTCTCAGACCTCCACCTCAACACCATCACTCAGGTACTCCTCACACTCAACCCACCACCCACTAGGAGATGTGTACTTGTGTCTCAGACCTCCACCTCAACACCATCACTCAGGTACTCCTCACACTCAACCCACCACCCACTAGGAGATGTGTACTTGTGTCACAGACCTCTACCTCAACACCATCACTCAGGTACTCCTCACACTCAACCCACCACCCACTAGGAGATGTGTACTTGTGTCTCAGACCTCCACCTCAACACCATCACTCAGGTACTCCCCACACTCAACCCACCACCCACTAGGAGATGTGTACTTGTGTCTCAGACCTCCACCTCAACACCATCACTCAGGTACTCCTCACACTCAACCCAGGGGCGTAGCCAGGATTTTGAAAAGGGGGAGGCTGCTCCACCTCAACACCATCACTCAGGTCTCCTCACACGCAACCCCCACCCACTCAGGGGTGAGCCCTGGCCCTCACACTCAACTCAGAGCCCCCAACACTCACTCAGGAAAAAACAAGGTGTTTTTGAGCATTTTCCAGCGAAATAGGCAGCAAAATAAAGAATTTGATTGTTAAGTTATATACACAGAATTGGAAGTCAAAATTATGTTTTGGTAGATAATAGCTTGTGAATGTTGAAAATTTTTCCAATTCATAATATTAAACTAACTGATAACCGAATAAATAGCCGAAAAAGCATCTTGAACTGATTAGACTGTGAATGAGATATTATATGGGTGATGGGCATTTCACCGGATTAAGTCCCAGATTTACCATCTATGTTTACTAATAATCCCAGCTAATAAAATGTGATGTTTCAATCTTTCAAATGATAATCAAATCACATTGATAGATCGTCATATGATTTTGCCCATCAACAGAATGAGTTACACCTCAACCTCTTTTAAGTTGGAACCTATATATTTAACTCACCGAGCAGTGATATGATTTTGCAATACTAGTTTCGCCCCAGAGAAATGTAAGAAACAGAACTGTTTTGCTCTCACTTATTTAAACAAACTTCACTCATCATTGGACGAACTAAATTGAGAACCTAGTACTAGTAGTTAATTAAATTTAAATGAAATATATTTTCTGCGTTGAAAAGCAGATTTACAAAATTGGGCAACCTGAAGTTATTTTTTCTACTCATCTGAAAAGGGGGAGGCAACCGCCTGTGTCGCCTCCCCCCTGGCTACGCCCCTGACTCAACCCACCACCCACTAGGAGATGTGTACTTGTGTCTCAGACCTCCACCTCAACACCATCACTCAGGTACTCCTCACACTCAACCCACCACCCACTAGGAGATGTGTACTTGTGTCTCAGACCTCCACCTCAACACATTCACTCAGGTACTCCTCACACTCAACCCACCACCCACTAGGAGATGTGTACTTGTGTCTCAGACCTCCACCTCAACACACTCACTCAGGTACTCCTCACACTCAACCCACCACCCACTAGGAGATGTGTACTAGTGTCTCAGACCTCCACCTCAACACCATCACTCAGGTACTCCTCACACTCAACCCACCACCCACTAGGAGATGTGTACTTGTGTCTCAGACCTCCACCTCAACACCATCACTCAGGTACTCCCCACACTCAACCCACCACCCACTAGGAGATGTGTACTTGTGTCTCAGACCTCCACCTCAACACCATCACTCAGGTACTCCTCACACTCAACCCACCACCCACTAGGAGATGTGTACTTGTGTCTCAGACCTCCACCTCAACACCATCACTCAGGTACTCCTCACACTCAACCCACCACCCACTAGGAGATGTGTACTTGTGTCTCAGACCTCCACCTCAACACCATCACTCAGGTACTCCTCACACTCAACCCACCACCCACTAAGAGATGTGTACTTGTGTCTCAGACCTCCACCTCAACACCATCACTCAGGTACTCCTCACACTCAACCCACCACCCACTAGGAGATGTGTACTTGTGTCTCAGACCTCCACCTCAACACACTCACTCAGGTACTCCTCACACTCAACCCACCACCCACTAGGAGATGTGTACTAGTGTCTCAGACCTCCACCTCAACACACTCACTCAGGTACTCCTCACACTCACACAGGCACATTATCAAGAAATTACAGGAGGCATGGTTTTTCTCAAAGAATAAATCTTAATTCTATATGGTGACGGACAAAGAAAATCTCAAATGAAATTTTTCACAACTTTTATTGAAGTTCCACCTCACAGTCTCCACCTCACAGTCTCCACCTCACAGTCTCCACCTCAGGAGCTGGAACTACTCGCCCTGAAGATCAAGTACCCGGGCATCACCTCCGGGGACTACCTGGAGAACAAGGGCAACTTCAACGACTACGGGTACGGAATCCACTACAGCTACGGCAAGACAGCAGACCCGTCCCCAGAGTTCCAGGCAGCCCTGGCTGGCTTCGACTTCTCAGGACCGGAGGACGAGGTGGTGAGGAGGATCGCCGAGGAACTCGTGGACGGAGACCGAGGCATGGAGAAGAACCTGGTTAACGAGGAGGGCTGGGAGTACTGGAAGGGGAAGGTACAGAGCATGGACGAGGAGGGAAACTACGAGTTCGCCATGTTCATGTACTGCAAACTCAATGCTTAGATGATGAGATTCTGCAAACCAAGGAACATTCGTATTTTCGTGTTTATGGACAGTTAAGATAAAGTTTTTAACTAAAAGTAAAAATTTTTTGTACTTTACAAACTGAAAAACAAGTTTTTGATGTACTGATAAACCGTTTTGATTTTAATTGAAATGGACTAATCTTTGAAATACGTTTGTTTACCTGTAATTTATGCTTGTGATGATAACACACGTGAATCGTGATTATATCTGATATGTCGGATGTCAACTTTTTGTAATTTAGTAATTTGTTTTAGTGTTTCAATTATCATTACAGAACAGAGAAACATTGCATTTCATTTTGTGATCCACCTCAGTTCCTTCATATTAACTATATAATCCATTTCACAGGTTATTCTGTCGGCTCCTGATGTAGTTGCCTGAGGAAGGGCTCTATCAAAGGGTTTTAAAACAACAATTATAATTAAAGGGTTTTAAAATTTGCAACGATTTAATCTTGATGCGTTTTGATCATGCAACATCACTCCAAATGTAAATGTCATTTCAATCAATTAGTTGTAATCGAGCTGCATCAAAATTAATTAGTTTTCTTACTGTGCCCCAGTTGTTGGTGCTGCCAATTCACTCTGGTCTTCCTTGTCCTCTTGCCCATAAGGAAACTCTGCTATTGCAGGTAAGTTAGCTTCAGCTACTTTCTCATTCCCAATTTCCCTACTCTGTGCAGTTACTGGTAACTTAGGGTCAACTGTTATCCCTGTCTCAATATTCCGAGGTTGCTCTGAAGATTCATCAGTAGATGTCAGCTTCGTAGAGCATAGCTTGTGAAAAAACTCGATGCCTGCTGCCACACATTTACGTTTGAAGTTACCAAATCCTTTAAGATAAATATCATCGTAAAATAATGGATTTAGAACAGAATTTATGGGAAGAATAACAATCGATATGACGGAGTACCAATCTGAAGCATCTACTACTTCGAAGGAATGTAGGATGCATATTATGATGAAGGGAAACCAACAGATAAAATCAGTTGCGATCATTATTTGAATCTTTCGTTGGGTTTTTTGGTTTCTGCTCGCAATTTTGCCCCAGTCACATTCGAACCAATTTTCTTTGCAACTGCTGCAATTGAAAAGTAACTGACTCCAATTACCAATAGGCAAATAAAATAAATTCCTTGGAAACACCAAACGAAGAATCTTTGAGGATCTTTTGATGTCACGAAATATTTGAAAAAGCACGCATTGTTTCCGTAAAATTCGACAGTTCTCATCTGATGTGAAATTCCTCCATAATCCTTAGAGAACATTTCCTGTATTAAACTCTTTATTGTATCCCAGCTTAAAAAACGTGCTTTAATGCGACCGCTGTAAGCATCGATTATGGCCAAATGCATGGTCTTATCCGGGAATCCGATAAAAAGTTTCAGTGCTGGGTCATAACCTAGGCCATTGATGAAGAAGTCCTCGAAGTAACCGAAGATTGGCACTGTTGATACGACAAGAGATATTATGACAACAAAGCAGCAAGACAGCCCAAGTTTCAGCGAATACTGGTTGGTAACAGTTGAAGGGGGGATAAGATGGGAACCTCTGGTTATTTCCCGGAATCTTATAACACTCATTAAGGTCATGGAGAACATAGAAATGAGGGAACCTAGAGTGCTTATTACTCCCAAGAAGGAGCAAAACTTACCAGTCCTCCAATTAGCCTGCAGTTGACAAAAGGTATCACCATAGAGGAAATCATTGAATGCAATGATTAAAAGATATAGTCCAATCACGATGTCACCACAGCTAATGAGTAAAACCCAAACCTTGTTGCTTAGGGCTCGGGTATTTTTACATTTTGGTATCTTGATGATGCATCGACATATGTTTGTTGCATTAAATATGGCAGCTAAAATCCCATACACCCACGACACCATCTTCAGACGCCAACCGTCCAGTAGCTGCCTGGTGCATTCGTCATTACATTCATCAGAGAAATCGAGACAATGGGAAATACCGTCGCATATGTGGGGCTTTGGTATCAGCAGCATTTTATTTGCACACTGAAAGTGGTTGTTGCACCGTGCTTCGTCTTCAAAATCTCCACAATCATCCACAAGGTCACAAACTTTAGAGTACGGTATGCATTTATTGGACTTCTCACAAACAAAGAAATCATTGTGGTAGGAATTGTGTGATCTTATCACATATGACAGATACGAATTGCCTGCGGTATCAATAGCATATGTTCTTACTAACGTTTGAGGAAATTGGCTGTGGCATAAACCTAACTTCGGAGACTCGGTGAGCGGACACTTAGAATCAGAACAAGAATCAGTACAGCTCATCAATACGTATGTTTCGCCGTACATGGTATCACAGGTTTGCTTGTTAGCCGGTAATTTCAGCTTTGGTCGCAGTGAATCGTCAAAACCCAGAACTTTGTGCCTGATCGGATACCGAAAAGGCAAATGTAATGGGCAAGAATCCTTTTTGAGAAGAATAAGCCCTGTCATTCCCGGTAGACAGTAAAGTAAATTCTTAGTCGTTGTGTGGTGATATTTGTAGTGATAAACAGTAGTGAAAACTTGTGGAAGGCTTCTGGAAACCTTGCAGACAGTGTTCTCAGACCCACAACTCTCAGCCCCATCACACAGACTGTCATAATCCACGAACTTGACACTGCTTCTCCTGCACAGAAAAACATCTCTGCACGTTGCATTGCTAATGACGATGTGTTCAGTGAGGCCTCTTCCACAGGTTGGCCACACAGTTCTATCCTCATCCTTCCCATCCAAGCAGTCCACCACCCCATCCCCCAACCAGGACAGTGCCAGTGGTCTGAGCTGCGTCTCGGGGTTCCCTTTCCTGAAGCACTGGGTTGTGGTTAGGTGGAGACACATGGGGTCTGTCTCGTCACTGCCATCCGGGCAGTCCTCAAGCCCATCACAGAACCTGTGCTTGTGGAGGAAGCAACCGCCTGAGGTCATATAACACAGGTTTTCCATGTTGTCATCGCATAGTTGACTCTTCCCTGCACATACCATGATATGAGATACCGTTGATGTGAAGCTATTAATATTGCAAGTTACACCAACCCTTGATGCATCAGAACAGTTAGTCTGGTCCAGGTAATCTACGCAATGTACGTATTCTATCTCCAAAAGCAAGTCAGGGATTGCACATCTGGTGAAATTGAACAGCACAATCCTCCGGCCACCAATTCGCTGACCAATAACAGTGGAATTATCTCCATTACCCGCACAAGTGCTGTGCATATTATCCCCCGTAGCCTCACATCCCTGCTCATCCCTCCCATCGAGACAGTCCATGAAACCATCACAAACCTCGGACATCCGTACATACCACAGAGGGGTATAAGACGTCCTACAAAACACGCCATACCGATACCCATTGCACTCAGCTTCGTCCTCACAATTAGCCGACATGTCGAGACTATTGCACACGCCATTGCAAACCTTATCCCTAGCCACAGTCCTGCCTGTTCTCAATGTGACGAGCATGTCTTCTTCTTCTTCTCTCTGGTGATCCTCACACTCGGACTCATCGACATTCGTGTTGCTGCACACGGATTCTCCATTGCACCTATACCCCCACATTTTGCTGCCTCGAACAATAAGACCCGTTTCCACCAAGGAGCAAATATACTCCCCACACAGCAAGGATTTAAGGTTTAGAGGAGAGTTTTTTGTCCGCCTTTCGATTACACCACAAACCTGACATAGTAGTATTTTTCCTTCCCCACTGGCCTTTTTGTCTTACAAAAAAGGCATTGGGGAGGGTTGGCAGGGATCGTGGTTGGGATAGCAGGTCCAGATTTACAATAGAACTACTGTAATTTCTGGAAAGTGCTCGGGATTACTCCTTTATAGTATCAGCGAAAATGCTCATCCCCCCCCCCGAAATAACAAAATTCTTAAATTTGAGGCTATCAGTTGGCGAAAAAGTAAATATTATAGGCTGACTAGGCCCATCCGTGCCACGTGCTCAAACTCTCCTAAATTTCCGATTGCTACACGTTCTAAATTAAAGGGCTGATGAAGATTTCGTGTCTCAAAATCATAGGAGCGAGTTGGGCAGTGGATTGGAGGAAAAGGCTTCGGTTTTGTACTTAGTTGAGTGCCAAACTGTATAACTATTCGACTGTTATATTATGTTTACTGAATTCGACTAAGTTTGAGAAATACGATGGTCGTTGTGAAAGACAAATACTGCTTATCGAAACGAGCGACAGCATTGAAACAGAAAATCACTTACCCATCACGAAATTTCAATTTCTTGATGATCACTCACTACCTAGATGATGTGGCAAAGTGCATAAGTGATTTTGAAGCTAAATGAAGCTACTTCGTTAAGTATAAACATTCAAGAAAATACAGCGCGTAAATGAACGGTGACACAATCTGATGCGAAACGTAAACCAAGTCAACAACATGGCGCGAAATCTACAATGAACTGAGTCCAACAACTTGTCCTACGAACGCGCCCGCGAGCATTTTAGAAGAAATGACACGTGCCAATGCGTGTTCTCAGTGGTCGCGTGCAGTATCGGAGCAATATTTACTAGGACTGCGTGTTGTATCATGATGCTAAGGTGACATCAAACACAGCGGGGGAGGGAAATTAAGCGCCTGCATATGGGAACAACGGACAAACAAGAATAGTGATGACAGGCGTAATTCTTGTTACGGTTATTGAATTTCTTGGTGCTGTTGGCATAGGATCCTGAGTTTCCACAATTAAATAATCAATTAAGAGAGATTATTTTACTCTTGCCTGCTAAAATCTCAGAGAACAATAATTGTGCCTGCCAGGGCTGGATCCAGGGCGGAAAAAGTGGGGGGTTGTAAATTTCGGCGAGGGAGGTGGCGCGCAGCGCCGCCGCAAATCTGGGGGCGCAGCCCCCAAGGGCCCAGGGGCAGAGCCCCTTGTAAGTGGGGGGCGAAGCCCCCGGAAAATTTTCAGAAAATTAAGTCATTTTGCTAAAATCACCTTCATATTTTTCCATAGAAACCTGGGAATTTAGACTTTCAGTAATAGACAATATGAGCTAAATTAGGATTCAGGAAACACTTCACATCCATGATTTTTCATATTTCCTCTGAGACTCATTTTTATTGTTTTTTGTGGTCCGCTCACTTCAGTCTCAAAATTGGAAAATGACCACAAATGAATGCGAATTGCAAGGTATTTCAGTACTATGCGATTTATAGTCTTAGGTCCTAACTGATTTTTCTGAGCACTACAAGCGGAAATTTTGAAAGTTCCACATCGAACACAACTAAGGACTACCAATTTAGCCACATAGATGATAATGAATCACAACATAACAGCCCGCTGCAGACGATAATTTTCAGTGTTTTGGATCCCTGACTGAGTGTCTGACTGTGTCTACACCAGTTGTGTAACAGCTCGCAACAGCTCACCGTAATCGAAATTTTCATGGGTTTAAATCGCATTTGAATCTACCTCCAAAGTCAATTTGGTGCCGGCTGTTTCGGACTGGCTCTGTCTTGACCAGTGCAGAAAGCAGTTGTTTAAAATAATTTGATCAAAACAGCCCACCGCAGGTGAAAATTTTAGGGTTTTTGCATCCAAATATTGAAAATTATGTGTTTGAAACTGCGTTTGAAACTGAAAACTTGCTAACTGGGGTTAGAACTGGCTAAAGAATAATCAAGTCAATGAACTCTCCGTGTACATAAAACATAACAAATATTACAACCCTAACAACCCCACTCTAAAACCAACAACCCCACAACCCCACTACAACCCCACTCAAGAAAAAGTGGGGGGGTTGCAACCCCTCCAAAACCCCATTGTAGATCCACCCCTGGTGCCTGCAAGAGAAATAACTTTCTAAATAGGTATCACGAAAATTTTGACAATATTATGAGATATACAACTCTTACCTGATAAAATTTCGGGTCAGCAGGGCAAATAGTATTGAAAGTTTCATCATAGTACATGTTAGAGTTGATGCATTTAAAGAAGGTTCGGGTGTCTTTTTTGTCATGACATACGTATTTTAGGAATCCATTCCATTCCCTCAGCTCACAAGAAATTCTACCTTCCGCTGAAAGTTACTATTTTCAAAATAAAGACTAATAAAGTAATAAACTTAATCCTTAAGTCCTTAGTCTTTTCTGTAGCATCCTTCGGATGCGGAGCATCTAAGGTTTTTCTTTCTTGGCTACGCTGGAGGCTGGCTTCCTAGAACGAGCTTTATTCTGGATTTTGAAATTTTGACTTTTATTTCGAAATCCGAGGAGCTTTGGAAAAAAAGGGGGTAGGGGGTGGTGAAATTGTGGGCCTGCAATGTCCAAGATTGGCCTGTGATGTCTCAAATTTACCTTTTTCGTCTATGTGGTCTCATTTGGGCCTTTTTATGTCTTAAATGGGCCTGTGATGTATCAATTAATGGGCATACAATGTCACAAATTGGCCAGTGCTGTCTCAAATGGGCATGTATTATATCAAATGGGGCTTTGATTTCTCAAATGGGCCTGTTTTTGCGATTAAATTTCTGGTAAAAAGTGGGCCTGTGGTGGAAAAAAGTGGGCTTGAACGACGAAAAAACCCAGCATCCTAAGGTGGGCCTGTGGCTTCCTGAAAAGAAAAACCTTAGGAGCATCTGAAGGAAACGTTTGCAAATGGAGTCGTGTAAACGTATAGATAGGTATGAACGTATACTAATGACCCCCTACTGATAACTGAACCTCTGCTGACCCCTACTGAGCCCCTGGTGACCCTTTACTGGGTTCCTCAGATGGTCAGCAGGGGGTCATTGGCATACTTCATACGACCGGCGACCGCGAATGGTTTTATGTCATATCATCAACTTCAAGCATACCAGATGGATTTGCAAAACTGCGTAGATCAGTGGAGCGACGAGATTTCATATCATTGGATCTTCTTATTCTTCTTGCGCTTCCTCTTGGGAAAATAATCTGGAATGCATCAACTAATCCAATTGTGTTCTCCGTCTGGATTGCCTCATCCAAACCAGCAGCTTTCCCCTCGCTCTTAAACTCATGCCCTGAAATTATCTTATTTCCTGCAGAGTTCCTAGAGGTCTTAGTTCCTGCACAGTGCTCTGCCTCCGAATGTCGTCTGATTCGTGAATATTTGGTGTGTCTTTCCTTTCCTCTGACTTCAGCAGCATCAAGTTCGGGAGTGGGTAAACAGCTAGAAAGTGAAACGAGACTGATCAAAAATATCATTCTATCGTACGTACCGAGTTTTGTGCGAACCGTGAGTCACTTAGCAGTAGTGATGGCTTTTATAACCCGGCTGCAACAAAGAGATTTAAATGTGCAACGCTCACGAAACGATTTCTTAAAGAATGAGATCGAATTATTCATAAGGGCGTCAATCGTCATTCTTTTTAATTGGAATCATTTTGCTGCTCATTCTTCACATCAATTGAACAATTGAACCTATATGTTTCAATAGATGAGAAAAATGCGCAGCAAAATGATTCCAATTAAAATTACATAAGGAAAAGAAAAACAATTGTGCAATAAATTAAAGTTAGAAAATAGCTTCGATGAGAATTCCCTTTTTAAGTCAAACAACCATTTCTAAGTACCTAAGTCTTTTAAGTACCATTCGGCAATCATATTGCTTTAACTTCGAACCAGGGTGAATACCCAAATATTCGATCTGAATGAATACTTTTGAATATATACGGTAGCCCTAGTCTTGCCCTTTTTGAATTATTTCAGTTAAGAGTCATGTCAGTTTTGAGTCATTTTCTTTTTGAATCATGTCCATTTTGAGTCATTTCTTTTTTGAGTATGTAACCTTATCGGACATAATTATCACGGACTTTAGTTTTGTAGTTTTACAGACCTAAAGGCTAAAACGTAAGGGACATGATTAATATTCACGCTTGATCTGCCTCTTCAAAGTTTCAGCAAGAATTCGAAATTTTGGGCCCCATTTTTCCAATATTCCCCATATAAATCAAAATTCCAACCAAATGTTTTCAAATTATTTGTTCGTGATTCAAGTACCGTAAATTTATGGCATTGCCACCGGTGACTAACATTTGTGTTACTAATATTATTTTGCAACGTCAACCAAATGAAAATCAAATTAGTCATTCCCGTAGAATATTCCAGTAGACTCCCGAAAAATGGCGTCATGGGTCCTAGGGTCTTTCCGGGATAGATCTGAACTGACAATGCTGACCCTCTTCAAGTCTCTAGTAAGGAGTAGACTGGAGTATTGTTGCCCTGTCTGGGATCCTCATTTGATAAAGTACATTCAAGCAGTGGAATCAATCCAGCGGTACTTTACCAAACGCATCGCTGGGACCAAGGATATGGACTACTGGAATCGTCTTAAGAAGCTAAGGCGATACACCATTATCCACACATGGAAAATTCTGCAAGAAAAGGCCCCGAACAGCACAAATTTGGAATTCCACTGCAATGAACGTCTTGGAGTCCGAGCAAAAATTCTCCCATTCAATTACAAGGCACAGCGCTCGGTATCCACTGCCTATGACAATTCATTTGGGGTTAAATCTGCTCGTCTCTGGAACTTGATCCCTAAGAAAGTCAATTCAGTCAAGGAGGGAGAATTCCTCGCCCAATACCCGGATAAGCCACCGCTTCCGGGTTACACACCTCCAAACAGCAACTCCTTACTCGACTGGAGCTGTGAACGAGGAGATGGAGTGCGTGGACATCACTGATCCCAGCTGCGATCCCTGCTAAACCCTTCAAAATGTATCAAAATGTACAGGGTGGATCATAAATCGCCGACCCCCACCATAATTTCTTTTCTGGTCAAGATAGAGACTTCCTCTTTCATACACAGCAACTATGGACAGTTTCCGACTCAATGTGAGTGAAAAAATATGTATGTAATATGTGGGTAAGTTGAAAAGAAAATGAGTACAGACTACAGTCGGAGATTTGAGATGGTCTAGTGCGAGTGTTACAACTTTACAAAATCAATAATTTGCTATAGGTGCTATATTTAAATTAAATCCATCCATTACTCGACCTATCTCTACCCACCTGAGGTCCGTGTGTGGTGTTCGCATCGAAGGGGTCCCCCAGCACCCTCTTCTTACTCTCATCAACCATCCTCTCCACAAACTGCTCGTAGATTGACTCTGCAAGGAAAGTAAGCGATAGTTGACGGAAGGTTTACCCACAATACAACACACAGGATTGGAGGTCATATGTTCATATATACGTACGTTCATACCTGTACCCTGCAAACGCAGGGTACAGGGATGCTCTTAGCAAGTGCTTTTAATTGCATACTATTTAGTATTTGTGCTAATTGTTCATATTATACGTTGGACTAGCTGCATAAATTATAGGACGATAGGTGTGATGGTTGAGATCATTGAATCTCTAGAAGTCTAGATCATGAATTTAAGGGTTTCATAGTGAGAAATTTGTAATAAGTTAGTTTGAAATGGAAATTACTAAAGGTTTAGTTAGGAACTATACCGTGAAAAAGGCAGCTAAACGTACTATCAGTGTTAGGTAAGCACTACTGACTATGGGTTTAGGTACTTACATACCTTGAAATAGGCAGCTAAAGTTACTATAGGGGTAGGTAAGAACTACTGACTATGGGTTTAGCCTGTACTTCTATACCTTGAACGTAGATCCTAGATCCGGCACAGCAGCACTGTCCCATGTTAAAGAAGAGTCCCATGTGAGATGCCGCAACGGCTTGCTCCACTGTGGACGGGATAAGGCAATAGTTAGGGAGTGTCGACTATTGAACTATTGAGTACGATAGAATGCAAAAAGGAGCATTCTATGAATTAAGATCTGAGGTAACGAAATAGTGAAATGAGTTTCGACTTAAATTGGTATGGTCAGCTCCAACAGAAAATAATAATTGAACCAAACATCACACGAACATAATATTGAACAGCAAACTCCATATCGCAATCATCGAATACGATGTTAGGTGACTTTCCACCCAGTTCCAGGGTTACGCTCTTCAGGTTAGACTTGGCGGAAGATTCCTGGATTATTCTACCCACCTGTCACAGGAAACAAGAGTCAGTGTGGCAATGGGGGAAGGACAGGAAACTTGTGCCATGTGAGGTGGTACAGGGCGTGAAAAGGCACAGGATGCGAGGACCAAGGTGGGACTGGAAGTAGGAAACGGGAGCCGGAAATTCCAGGGAATTGTTAGTCGCTACAGTAGGCTCAGTAGGTACCTATAAGGCCTACTGATATCAATAAAGCGATTTGCTTGATACTCACAGCCTTCATCATGCAATGGAATATCAATACGATGAATAACCTCAGTAGATCCAGTGAAAGCTATCTTATCAACATCGTTGTGCATAGCCAATGCTCCTCCTGCAGTGGGCCCAAAGCCACTGATGATGTTAATAACTCCCTCTGGGAAGCCAACCTAGAGTGCAAAGTGAAGAATAATGACTTTAATCACGCGCAATAAAGCAACAATATTGTGATCATTGAACACGAATCAGGGACAATCCCCGAACTATCAACATAGGATCATGTACTCATGTAAACCTAAAAACTAAAACCATTCCTCACCTCTTTTGCGAGTTTAGCGATGTACAGCGCAGAGAGAGGGGTTTGTTCTGCAACCTTGATAACACAGGCATTACCAGTGGCGAGCATAGGACCCAACTTCCAGGCCAACATGAGGAGAGGAAAGTTCCAAGGTATAATACCACCGACCACTCCAATGGGTTCATGTCGTGTGTACGAAAGTTGAATAATCTGGTTGATAAATGATAAACTTGTGGAAGCATTTGTTGAAACATCTTGTTGTATTAGCTTATTAGGTTATGAAGAGCATTGACTGAGCTCTATTTAGAATCAACTTGACCATTGACTATTATTGAAAAAAATAAAAAGTTTGGAGACCTCAAAATTGATTATTGTATCGAATGGTGATTGGTGAACAATTCAAAAAATTCTATCCTTGAATTTGAGGAAAATGAACAATACCTGCAGGAATGGTTTTGCCATGTATCTTATCAGCCCACCCAGCAAAATATCGAATGCATTTGATTGATCTGTCAACATCAAATCCAATTGATTGTGCATAAGTTTTTCCATTGTCAAGAGTCTCTAATGCCTGGAGTTTAATTGTGTAATTTATTTCATCTTCAATCTATCTAATCGTTACATAATTACAAACAATCAGCAGAGCTTATGTACTTATTCCAGGTAAAATATTATTCAATTAACTATCATAGGATCAAACTCAGCTCAGCACTCACACTGATGTACTCCAATTCTGCTTCCATGGCATCTGCCAATTTAAACATCAGTTTTCCACGTTGACTAGCATCCAGTGTTCTCCATGTACTCCCATAAGCAGCAGCATTTTTGGCAGCTTCAACAGCTAAATCAACATCAGCCTGAAACCATGGTATTGTGGGATTATGATTATACAATGCATCAATCATCATTATAGAATTATATTCTATTCAATATCATAACACTTCAAGTATAAGTTTTTGAGTCTCTAGCAATTCTGATTAAGTAAAGGTTATTGGATGTTGTGATGTTTGAAATCTTAGTCATAAGACAATCATTGTTTGATTTAACAATATGTGTTTTTCTATAAGATTAAAGCTTACAATTGATCACATATCAAATTAACTATTTGAAATACAAAAAAATAATGCTGAACATATGGGTAAATTATAAACTTCAAACTTATTTTAACTAATTTATAGATGATTTTCATTGAGTCTGTAGACTCAGAAAGAAATATCATAATTTAAGAACATCATCATACTACTCTCAAATAATTATTTTCAACTTGAATTGTAATTGATTTTGCAATTTTGATCCATTCCATGCAACTAGTGACCTAATCTACCCACCTTATCACCCTCAGCTACATCACAGATAACTTCTCCAGTGGAAGGATTCACTACATCAAACCTTTTCCTGCTCACTGACTCCACAAATTCATTGTTGATGAATAACTGAAGTATGATTGAATGGTAATATAGGATAATCAAACACCCTTAGGATACGTTTATATGAATTATCACACGAGCGAAGCGAGTGTGATAATTCGAATTATTGCTCGAGCCGAAGGCGAGTGCAATAATTCCAATTATCACTCGAGCCGAAGGCGAGTGTGATAATTGATATAAACGTATCCTTAGGGTGTTTGATTAATCTATTATATAACGTGAGAAATGGGCAGATATTTACACTGGTTTTCCAATAAGAAAGCAAATTTAGAAGCCTTTATGGATATAAAAATCCTTTAAACTAGAGCGCCTGAAGGTACTATAAAGTGATTGTCGATTGAAATGTACAACAACAAAATAGAAAGGACATTTCCGTGTAAGTGTGTAACGCCGTAACGGACGCAAATGTTTCGGCAAATTGCGGGCGGTGGCATTTGTTTAAAATGTAAAGATGAAAGAAGGGAAACATGATTCAAACAAGCGAAATTTCACCAACGACCAACGTGTACAACAAGTATACAAAACACCAAAACAAGAAACCTTAACGCCAAAGCAAGAGAATAAATTTGTATATGCTCGTAGCATCGTTATTTATACAAGTAGTGAGGGGTAAGTGGTCCTTGTACTCAATGTATAATGCAAGTGCAGCTCATATAACGACTACTGAGTATACCTAAACTCATTAAATCAAAAACAAGATAACATGATAATGTATACACTGATATATTGTAATGGAGTGAGAGCAAGTGGTCTTCAGATTTTACTGTACGCATGCCCAGGCCCATATAACACTAAAGAGGACACATGAAACGAAAACAAGATAACGTAATATGTATACACCGGTGTATCGCAAGGAAGTAGAGCATTAACTAAAACTCTAAAAAAGTCAGATTTAAATGATTTTACATAGTAGATAAATACTAATCACAAAATTCAAAAGTTTCGATTTTGGGGTGTGATAATTTTTCAAAGGTGTGATAACTGTTCTTTGAGGGGTGTGATAACTGTACAGTTATCACACACCTGGAAAAATTATCACACCCCAAAATTTCGAAAATTTTGAAATCTTATGAAAATTATTAATTGACCCCTAAACCCCATTTTTGAAGCCGTTAGATAACAAAAATTATCAGAGCAAGAATTATATAACGATCGTTATATAATACTATTTATCACACAAAGATTATTAATCTTATAACACAACATATTTTAAATCAACTTACTGAGAATGTTGTGTTACACTATATGGAGTAGCTAAAGAAGAGATTTTTGTGGTATGCAAACTGTCAGTAGAATAGTAAGCGGTTACATGTCGAAGTGGTGACCGTATACCGCAACTTACATGGTTGAGGCGACAGCCGAGACTGTGTAAGTTGGATAATGGATGATTTGTAATTCACCCTGCCTGTAGTCACACATACAAACTCGGTGATCTGAAAATGAGCGGGGCGAGCGGGGCTTGAACCCACAACCTTCTGATTGCCGGTCAGGTGCTCTAACCAATTGAGCTATCTCCCCCCTACTTTCAGTCGATTCTCGATCGCTTATATATGTGGCTAACAGTGCTATTTACCGCTGTGTGTATCAGATTTAATTCTATATATGGCACCAAGAGTGCCATATATAGAATTAAATCTGATAATGGATGAGGCGTGCCGAGTTCATTATCGTAGGTATACGGCCACAGCTGAGATCATGGAACCAGATTATACCCCGACCGGAAACAGCTGGGACTGAATATTCTATGGCCAAACAACAGTATTTCTTCTCACTCGGGTCTGACGACCCTCGTCCGGATTCATCGCTTAAGTAGATTTTTGAGTGCTCCTTTATAAAATCAAATTTCATTTTGAGCTTTTTTGCATTTTTATTCAGTAGAGACCGTATAACCAAACTTACACGGTTGCTAAAACAAGCTTGGGAGGGGTATAACATATTTAATAGTGTGTAGGTTGGAATCTTTTATTGAAAATTGTTTGTTTCACTCCAGAATGATCAGTCATATCAATTGAATTACTAAGAATTTACTATATCCAAATTTACTATATCCAAATTGTTATGAAACAAATTGTTGTCTCAGTTTGATCTACAAAGACCATGATGAAGGTATCTCAACATGGATTGAATGTCATAGATTAAGGATAAAGCTTAACTGAAAAGTTGTATGGCTTGACTGTTGGCTTTATGAATATGACTATATTTGTGTTACAAAGAAGAAATTTCTATTTTCTTTACCTGAGTTTGGTGGATTGGCACATTGTTACTATTATAGGCAAGTGCTGCAGCAGTGCTCTGGCTTCTAAATATGCTTCTGAGAGCATGTCTTGATGTAAACATCATCCCTAGAACTCAAGAGATTGAAGTTTAAATGATATAACTGATACTAGAGAAATATCTTGATGTAAACATCATTCCTAGAACTCAAGAGATCGAAGTTTAAATAATATAACTGAGATTGAAGTTGAAATGATATAACTGATACTAGAGAAATGTAATCAGAAGCATTTGAAGCATCAACCGAGAGTGTGAGGAGATGTTTAGATATGTGTGATTGTGGGATATGTGTGATAAGATATGTGTCATGGAAGGGTAAAGGGTGTTGGGTGGGTTGCTGCTGTGACAAGAAAATCAAATATAATAGAAAATAATAATTTAGACTAATTAATTATAGTGGTACATCAACTTTATTAATTGCACAGCTGTGCCACAAAAACAATAGTCACGAGAACTACCATGACAGTGCACCCAAAATAAACTGATGAAAAAAAGTTAATATACAATAATACAACATGAACAGTGCACAAAAATTATAACAAGACAAGAAGTGGTGTCAGTAGTTGGAGAAGTGGACTCCAGAGTTTGTGGTTTTGAAGGTAGCAGAAATCCTAGAATTTATACTCAGCATATTAGAAATTGGCAGACTGCTCTGATTTTCCACATCCTATCATGTGATCTCCTTAATATATATAATATAATATAGTTTGTGATACCAAAGGGACCAATCAAATGGTTGTATCTGATATTGTAATCCTCAGATACAATTTGGTATCACATTCAAAGGAGATCACCCAATACACAGTCATCAGTCAAAGCGCATGCCCTATATGAAAATCAGTGATAACTCAGCCTCTGAAGGTCATGCGTACACGATGAAGGCAGAAATATTTCACTCAAGCAGAAAATCATAATTTTACAGGCAAAAATGGCTGTTGTTATGTTATTTGAGTATTTCATATGCTTTGAATCATTGATAATCTCATGAATTATATATGTTATATGTTACCCTTTGTTGATAAGTGATTGTTATCTAAATTGTACCTTTTCAGTTTATATGGTTAAAGCTTTAGGTTATTCATGTCTATCATTTGACTCTACAACAATTTAACCATATTACTCTACAATGGACCGTCTTCTAAGACCTGAGAAGTTTTCAACTCTTCATACAGATGTGAATGCTGAGAAAAAGTGGAAACATTGGAAAAAGTGTTTTCATAGTTTTGTTAAACATGTTCAAGTACCTAGGCTCAGAAGCTGTAGATAAACTGGCACTGCTGATCAATTTTGACCCAGAGGTTGATGAATACATTGCTGATGATTCAACCTATGAAAATGCTATTAAAACCCTGGACAGTCTGTACTTGAAGCCCATTAACACCATTTATGCCAGGTATGTCCTTGCTACGCAGAATCTTCAGAAAGTTTAGATTGTTTTTACAAGTGCTCAAGGGTTTGTCAAAAGCATGCCAATTCAAGTTACCTGGTACTGTTCAGCTATACGAGGAGGAATACATCAGAGACTCATTCATCTCTGGTCTGAGTTCCCCTGCTATTCGTCAAAGATTATTGGAAGAGAAAGACCTTACACTTGACCAAGCTTTCGAAAAAGCAAGGTCAATGGAAATTGCTCAACTTCAGTCACAGTCATATCAGGGAGGAAGTGCACCGATCAATGTTAATGCTATTGAGAATCTTGGTAACTACACATCATCTGAATCTTCAAGTTCAGGAAAGTTTTCTAGGCCAGTTTCTCCAGATCTGTCTGATGGCCATGTAAATGCTGTTACCCCACGGGTGAGGCATCGAAGTCAAGAAAATGGATTATGTGGGTTTTGTGGAAATTCAAAGCATTCTCGTGCACTCTGCCCTGCAAGGGATGCCACTTGTCACAAGTGTCATAAACCAGGCCACTTTGCAAAGGTTTGCAGATCATCCCAGTCTCAAACCCAGAAATCAAACAAAGCAATTTCTAATGCCTTGCATTCTACATTAACATTGTCATCTATTTTAGCATCATCAGTACCATCATTGGCCGCCTCCCCTAATCAATATCATTGAGAGCGGAAGACCATATGGAGACGACCAAAAAGGGTCAAATTCAGAAACTGAATAAAATTATTCAACAGTTTTCGTTCAAATTTTGCAGCGAAAACAATCAGGCAGACAATCTTTCCATCCTGATTCCTGCGTTAGCTTATAATTCTCCAACTCTGATTTTCATAGCACATAGGAAAAATAGGCAGTTAAAATGTCGTCATCATCATAGTGGAGTGTTGAAATTACAACAGCCTATTTTCTGCGGGGTTTACACAATAGGTAATGATATGTCACTATATAATGTCACTATATAATCATATATGTTATATACGTTAGAAGTATGCAAGTACTGGTGAGCGCCTATAAGTCTCTAGAGCTGTGAAAGTGATACTTTGGGGAGCGGTGGGGAGCAATGGCGACCGGTTTTCCGATCCCCCTCGAGAGCGAAAAACATAGCTCAACGTTGGATAATTCATTTTGTAATTAGATTTGGTTTTCTGTAGCTTTGGTTTTCGAGCCCGAGCAGAGCAGGAAAACAAATCGAATTTCCGGAGAGAGATCGCAATGATTGAAATACGTTGTACTCAAGCGTAAGAAGGAGGAGCAGTGTCCTCGTACCAGGCAGAAGCAGTGATGATTTCAATAATCTAATCATCGTATTAACATGTAGGTTCCGGCATTATATACGGAGAATATAATGAGTACCAAAAAGTTTGTATCGCTATGTTATCATATAATTGTTATCATATAATTGTCGTCAAGCCGTTTCAAGCAGCCGTTTCGTTATGCAAGTTGTAGGTACTGAGATGTAGGTACCTTAGGCAGGTACTTTGTTATTTTCGGCCGTCCAGTTAAGTCTAACACGACTCCTGAATATTTATTTAAGGCTTAATTAACACCAGTTACCTATCAACCGCACATAATTCCGTCAAAGTTTGTTATTTAAATGTTAACTTTCATGGTAAATTTAGTACGTGATAATTCAAGTTTAAATGAAAAATTCACGTTTGAATAGGCTTTAAAATAAGTTATGTTAGTTGCCAATTTGTTGGATCTCAATCGATTTCTATTGGTAGGTCAATTATTATCAAACAAATAATAAGGCACGAAACTGATTCTATCTGCAACAATATTCTACCCACTGATTGCTCATTATTTTCGGTAAGAATGTAGATAGAAGCAAATTATCATGCTGCAAGCTCAACGTGTCAGACGTGACGTACAATGTTCTGTTTGTACTGCAATCATAAAGGAGACTAGCAAAAGGAAACATGAAAGCAGGCCAGATCATAGGTTGGTTGGCGAAAATTTCTTGTCAAATTCTTGCATGTGTGTATTGTTTATTGTGAGATTGTGGGTACTTGAAATTATGTTCATTGCGCAATAAATTACCGTATAGACAGGATCAAAATTAGTCAGAAAACATGCCATTATGGTCAAAATAGACAAAATTAAAGAGCACCGAAAATAAAAATTTCGCAATTTTCTAGAAATTTTGATAAGGGATACTTATGTCTATCACTCCATCAGTATGTAGGTTCGTTAAAAATTGTTTCGTTATAAATTTCTGATAATTATTATAAGCATTTCTGATAACTATGATAAGGTACACCTAAGGTCAATTACAGGGGTCAGATAGTGACGTGGTCTACGGTCATCCATAACGCTGGAAATGCAAACATTCTACGGCATTTTCAGAGGGCAACTCATCTCTCAGCCCCTGTACCACGTCAGCTTTCAGTCCTTGGACCCTCTCACCCCTCGGTTCCCGGACCCTCTCATCCCTCAGCATCAGGGCCCTCTCATCCCTCAGCATCAGGGCCCTCTCATCCCTCAGCATCAGGGCCCTCTCATCCCTCAGCATCGGGGCCCTCTAATCCCTCAGCATCAGGGCCCTCTAATCCCTCAGCATCGGGGCCCTCTAATCCCTCAGCATCGGGGCCTTCTAATCCCTCAGCATCAGGGCCCTCTAATCCCTCAGCATCGGGGCCCTCTAATACCTCAGCATCAGGGCCCTCTCATCTCTCAGCATCGGGGCCCTCTAATGCCTCAGCATCGGGGCCCTCTAATGCCTCAGCATCGGGGCCCTCTAATCCCTCAGCATCAGGGCCCTCTAATCCCTCAGCATCAGGACCTCCTCATCCCTTGGTCCCTGGACCCTCTCATCCACCGGGTCCTAATGCCAATCCTATTGATCTCTTGCAGTATTGGATGCGTATCGTTGTGAACAGCAACACATCACTGCAACCTCAGAGCAGTCAGACGCAAAATAACGTACAGAGAGCGAATTCCGGACTGAATATCCCAGTGTCAAGTTCATCATTTGTACCCAGATTGAGAGCTACTGCAGCAAGGCCAATCGCTCCATTGCATGCTTCTACCCCATACTCAAGAAGTGCAGCGTCGGCAGCTACTTCTAGCTCTAGTCGTGACTTGATAAAGCATGCAAAATCTCTTCTTGATGTTACAAATGCTGAACCCTTGTTTCATGTCGGAACCTGTGGCAACTTGCTTTGTAGATGTTGTGTGGGCTGTACTGGATTTAGTATTCCACAAAATGCCACCGTGACATCCCGGACAAACCCAAATCGACATGTGCTGACACGAGAATGGCGAAATTTCAAAAAGAGCCTGCGTAGCCATCTGGCATTACCATCACATTTGTCAGAAAGTATTGCATACTATCAGCGGCAAAGACAGCGTACTGCATATACGCGTGCTGATGACGAAGCAGGATTGAATCTTGTTCGTATGGTATATGAAAATGTTATAACTGGAAGGTCCTATAACGCTTTCAGTACATCATGTGCTGCCAGATTCATGGAAGGAACTAACATTGGTTTTCAGAACCACTCAGCACAATTTGCACCAGCTATTGTAGACTGTAGTTACGATGTTCTTAAGGGATCATTAACAGATTACTTGACGAAGCAGACCCCATTTGGAACAGCGCTACCATTTGGGATATCAGCGGACAAGGACACTTCCAAGAGGAGGAGTCGCCAAGTTACAGGATTACGATACCCTTCATTTGATGAGAATTACAATCTTCCATTCATCTTAACATCATATGTGGGTCATCCTTCATGTGAGCGATTTACAGGAGCCTATCTTGGGCAGAAGATTTCCGAGCAACTTCAAACATTTGGAATAAATGTGTCACATTTCTCGAATGGGTTCACTGGTTCCTCGTATGACGGTCAGTATCTCAATTTGAAGGTTAACGATCACCTTAAACTGATCAACGGACTTAACCATGCTAATGGGACACTGGAGCTGTGGGACGGTGCCCACATAGTGGATTTGATTTACAAAAAAGCTGTGAAGTGCTCTCCGGCTATTGGTACAGTCATGTCAGTGGTTCATAATGTGACTAAGATGCTGAAGAATGATATATTCGAGGATTACTTAGCTATGTGCAGGTCAATGGGAGCCGAAATGCGGTTACCAAAAACCCCAAAAGACCTCAAGTTCATCAAGCACGGATTACAACAGATGGAGGATTTCACCAAGATGAAGGCCGTGGCAGTAGCCACACTGAGGAAGGTTGCTACCAGTGGTACGGGCAATGTCACTACAAGCGCAAAGTTGAAAGCCCGGTGTTCAGCATTTCTTACCCAGCTGCTTCAGCCATCTTTTGACTTGATACTGAGCTTTGTCATTGATTTAGTTAGACTTCTTGCTAGTTTCAGTCTGCAATTTCAACAAAAGCATATTTTTGTTAATCATTACTTTAACTTGGTACAGATGCTTAAAGAACTTTTGGCAAACATTGATCTGTCACACGATATATCCTCCATGGCAGTTGACCAGAGATTTGTCTTCCGTAGCTTTTGTCGTGCAGCTCAAGCTTCTCCTGCTGCAGCTCCTCTTGCAGTACAACGATGTATGCGCTTCGTTAAACTCCTCAAGGATAACACAACATGGTACTGGTACAATCATTATTACTGGAAGGTGGAAACGATGACCTTACTACCTGAATGTGCAGGCCTCCTAAATCACCTTATGGATAATCTAACTGAGGATAAACATAGTTTCATTACAGGAGGAAAGGAGCTTTGTATCGATTGCCAGCGATTTTTATCTGAATCCGAGCAGGACAATCATGACCCAAACTGTCAAAGCCAAGTGTACTTGACAGTTCCTTCTCTTTTACCTTCATTTCAGAAAAGGGTTAGTGTAGATCTTGAGCCCCTAAAAAAGTTCCTACCCTCTCAACTTCATCATCACCTCACGGTTTCATCCATCTCTGAACTCAAGAATCAGTTAGTTGCTGTAAAAGGCGTCCTTGAACAGATGAGGCTACCTGTCACAATGGATTCTATTAGCAAATACTTTTTTATGAACAGGCAACACTGGGACAAATGTATGCAAGGGGTCCTCCTTATTTATCTAATACTATTAGTTATACCATCAACTGAGGCCTTCATGGAAACACTGGGTTCCATCATGGAGAAACTTCATGAACGCTTTAAGAATCAAGATCCAGGTCTTGATGATAAGCGTCTTACGAAGGAAATGTTCCTTAGAATGAATGGCCCTCCTTTAATCCTAAGTGACCCCTTCCTTCGTAAAGTTCTTGCTACATACCGAAGCACAGGCTCTAGAACATTTGCTCATGAGCCTACCACATTGGCCCGACTCCCAATTTCGTCCCTTACAATTCAGAGAATAAGAAGGGAAGCCCACAATGATATTAATCGAATATCATGCTTGGAATTTGATTAATTGATTAAACTAAAGAACTGAGTTTCTCAAACATACTATTTATTCAAAGTTTCTTAGGTTTTTAGTAATATTGTATAGTAGTGTGGTATCTCAAATAGTATATCACAGTGTCTCATAGATAAGAAATACCGGATAACACCTATAGTACATCTTGACTATCATGTTAGTGCTATAGTTCAATAGTGAAGGAATCATACTAAAATGAGTAGGTATATCAATGTATCAATATAGAGTATACGCACAGCTGCGAAATTCAACAAATAATGTTGTGATTTAATAATCAAATTGGAACATCTATAGAAAAATTTGAGCAAATAAATGTTTTATTTTGTCATATATGACACAATTATTTTTTGCCAATTTCGGGGATGCGGTTGGCGAAAATATGGAGAACCAAATATTTTTTTGGGGACGACCAATCAATTACGATATTGATATGGGGCCGCCTCAACAGTGAAGGTCTGTGTAAATGACTCAATCCAGCTGGAGTGCTTGGTAGATACAGGTAGCTCAGATAGTTTTATCAGCCTTGGTGTTGTTGAACAATGTAGACTCAATCCAATAACCAGAAGCCAATGCTTCAGTATCTCTTGCTGCAGGGCATTTATACTTCAAGTTTTCCCGATACAAATTGATTGTTCATTCAAATAACGATTTTACAGGTATTTGTTATCACTACAATTTTTGTGTGACAGTGGAAACATTATCAGGCTATTCTATTATTTCAGCCAAAATTATAGCACAGCTTCACAATCATGATTACTATCAATATTGTGAGTACCTACTATCAATATTCGCTGTAAATGTCATTTCAATCTTCCATTCAAAAAGTTACACACTCAGAAATTTCTGATGAAAATCCGCAGTTACCTAGTTAGTGCAGTCCGAACTAGCACGATATCTAATGTTATTATATGATATCTGCTATTATCAATATCAATATTAAATATCTGTTTAACATTTCAAGAAACTTATCACTCTAATAATACAATGAAACACGGGTCAAGCAAAATATAGGAGTAGAAGGGATATAATATGTATGATACTCATACTGTGTAATGCATAAATGCATTCCTATATCAGTTGAATAAGAATGTCATGGTTAGGGCCCGTTAGTGTCAGGACAGAAGTGCTTGTGCTTGCAGCAGTTGCAGTCACTGCACAGCACCATGCCTCCTGCAGTGTTGCACTGTTCCTCACACTTGACAGGTCGTTCTATCCAGTAGGAGCCGGCAGTAGCCGAGGTTGTAGCATGGTAACAATTACCTTCTTTCACAATCAGACACTTTGCGGCATCAACTTGTTTCTTGCAAGTTTTCAGGGCTGCTGCTCTCGATGTCCAGCAGTTGCTGAGGTATGATTTTTCTTTGCAGTTTGCATCTCCGGTGGAGGATGAACCATCTGTGCATTTTCCGGGAATTTCAACATGGTTTTTACTGTAGCTCAATGAACCAGTTCCCAAGTGGCACCTGCTACTTGTCTTGGCTGTAATGCAGGGCTGGTCAGGCTTTTTATTGCATTCCTTTTCAGCTTGTTTCGGCCATCTTTTGCAACCACTGAACCAACGCTTAGTCCAACAGGCGTTATCATATGTAAAGTCTTCGTTCTCCTCCTTTTCCTCCTCTTCCTCATCGGAACTATCACCATCATTCGGGTTGGGAGCCACAGCCACCATTCCTGCATGTCACTGTTGGGATGTAAGCGTACGACGAGATCTGGCACATGTTATCCTTCTCTCTGTCCATGAACATGTGACCCTTTTCTCCCCAGTATTGTCCCCAGCTGTTCTTATCTTCCAGTAATTCCTCCCAGTGCTGTGCACTCCATAGCCCACCACGTTCACTGCGTGGTTGACTTCATGCTGACATCTGCTGTCTATGTACATTCCCTTGTTGTAGGCTTGGAAATAGCCATTGGCATATATCGCAACTGAGACTATGTGAGTAGCTGCAGCAATAAGCAGGTTGGAGTCCCCTATTCCGGTGTATTTATCCCAGTGACAGAAAACCTCTTATGGGTCGTCGAGCGCAGAATTTTACCACTGAATTTGGTCGTCACCATCTCATGAATTTTTTATCCATCCATTTTTTTTGCTGTAAATGGTATTTCCTATCTGAATATGCCTCTAAGATCAATTAAATGTAATACAGTATAAAATAATTTGATCACATCGGCCCGCCGCAGGCGAAAAATTTCATGGTACAGTATTTCCCATCTGAAAATATCTCTGAAATCAATTTGCAATGTATAATTTGATCATAACAGCCCGCCGCAGGCGAAAAATTTTATGGTATTTTCCACCTGAATATGTCTTAAGATCAATTTTAAATATATAATTTGATCATTAAACAGCCCACCGCAGGCAAAAAATTTCATGGTGTTTCCCATCTGAATATGCTTCTAAGATCATTTTTTAATGGATAATTTGATCACAACGGCCCGCTGCAGGCGAAAAATTTCATGGTGTTTCCCATCTGAATAAGTATGCCTCTAAGATCAATTTTTAATGGATAATTTGATCACAACGGCACGCCGCAGGCGAAAAATTTCATGGTAATTCCATCTGAATAGGCCTCTAAGATCAATTTGTAATGTATAATTTGATCAGAACGGCCCGCTGCAGGCGAAAAATTTCATGGTATTTCCCATCTGAATATGTCCTAAGATCAATTTTATAGAGATATAGCAGGCCCGTTGGGCCTGCTATTAAAGTTTCCACTCGGTGCTGTTAAGCAGCACCTCGTTCGCAAAATTCAAACCAACTATATACTTTTTACAGCATCGCAAAAAATTCCAATCAGATCATCATCAAAAGTGAAAAAGTTATGAAGCAACGTATTCAAAAACAGCATTAAACAGAAATGAACGCGCGCGAATATGTTACCATAGTATAGAAACGCGAAACATATACCAAAACTGCACGTACGCTTCAAAAATGTGTCTACAAAGGACAAAAAACGTGACGGACGTACAAAAATAATATTACAAAGGTTGCGAAATTATATAAGAGACTAGCAGGCCCGTTAGGCCTGCAAATACAAAGCTCACTCGGCGCTGCTACGCAGCACCTCGTTCGCAAAATTCAAATCAACTCATACTTTTTACCGCATCAAAAAACTCCAATCAGATGAAACGTTATTACGGATCAACGTGTTCAAAACAGCATTAAACAGAAATGAACGCGCGCGCAATGTAACCATAGCAACGCGCGTGCCTATACCAAAACTGCACGTGGGCACCCCAAAATGTGTCTACAAAAGGACAAAAGACGTTACGACGTACATAATTATAATATTACAGAGGTTGCGAAATTATATTAGATAATTTGATCACAACAGCCCGCCGCAGGCTAAAAATTCTCATGGTGTTTCCCATCTGAATATGCCTCTATTTGCCTTTATTTGAAAAGATAGTTTTATTTAGATCAATTTTTTAATGGATAATTTGATCACAACGGCCCGCCGCAGGCGAAAAATTTCATGGTAATTCCATCTGAATAGGCCTCTAAGATCAATTTTGTAATGTATAATTTGATCAGAACGGCACGCCGCAGGCGAAAAAATTTCATGGTATTTCCATCTGAATTTTGAAAAATATCGGTCAGCCGCAATCTCCTAACCGAAAATAAATTTTCGAAAACTAAAAATTCCCTTGTCTTCAGACTGTTTGCCATTAATACTCAACATATTTAAGCATGTCTAGAGACTATGCAAAAATTTATCTACCGGAGGAACAAAATCTGAAGAAATATCGATCAAACGCCATGTTATAGCCAAAACTTTTCATAAACTTAATATTTCCTTGTGTTTCAACAATTTGTCGTTCTCAACTTATTTAAGCGTGTTTAGAACCTTCACATAACATTCATTCACCCGAGGAAAAAAGAATTTTAAAGAAATATCAATCCGACGCAATGTTGTAGCCCAAAGTTACTTTTTCCAGAAATTTTATATTTTCTTGTGTTTCAACACCTTGTTTGTAATACTCAACTCATTTAAGCATGTTTAGAACCTTTGCAATAAATTAATTTACCAGAGGAAGAAAGAATTTTGAGAAATTTTTAGAAAAGACGCCATGTTATAGCCAGAATTTTTCATAACTTAATATTTCCTTGTGTTTCAACAGTTTGTCGACTGTCGTATATACTCAACTTATTTAAGCGTGTTTAGAACCTTCACATAACATTCATTCACCCGAGGAAAAAAGAATTTTAAAGAAATATCGATCCGACGCAATGTTGTAGCCCAAAGTTACTTTTCCAGAAATTAAATATTTTCTTGTGTTTCAAACACCTTGTTTCTAATACTCAACTCATTTAAGCATGTTTAGAACCTCCGCGAAACAGTCATCTACCAGAGGAAACTGGAAAAAAGAATTTTGAATAAATATCGATCAGACGCAATGTTACGGCCGAAACGTTCTTTTTCAAAAACAAGATATTTCCTTGTGTTTCAACAGTTTTTTTAGTAATAATAGACAAGCTTAAGCATATTTAGAACCTTCGCAAAACATGCATCTACCAGGGGAAAAAATAATTTTGAAAAAATATTGATCCGTTCTCAAGCTATAGCCAAAACAGTTTACACAGTGATTATTGTGAGTATTTATTTGACGGCGACCACACCATCGAGCGCAGCTCTGACGACCAGCGAGCGTAGGACGAGATTTTACCTGTAATTGTATTGTGGTCGTCGAGCATGGCGACCTCGACCAGCGAGCGTAGCTTTTTCTGACGACCAGCACATTTTAGAGCTGCGTGTGTCTTTATCATTTGAACTATCGTTTGAACGAGACTACTTTGAAGTTTCTCCATATGCTCAAATATTACAAATAATAATTAACGTATGGTTAATACAAGTCAATTTCAAACACAAGTATATATCCCGCATAATAATAGATATTTGGAAGTAAAACTGATGTTTTATGATACAGTACAGCTGCGAGGACTTGAGGCAGTTATCGTAAATGTAGTGAAGACTTTCGTCGGCATAATACCTACTCTTGACGCGTAAACCATGCTTTACACTTTTCAAACACAATGAAATACTCAGTCATTATAAAGTTTTAAGTAATGGCTATGATCTGTGGGCTGTTGTTAAGCATTGTAAGTAGTTTATAGTATGAAAAACTTCAATGATAATTTGGTTTTCATGGAAAAATTTGGTTGTCATGGTCCACTAGGTCGCCACAAATGTGGCTGTTGGTTGTCGAGCGACGCTCTCTCGCTCGCCACGGTTCTGTCACTGGTGTATTTATAGCCAACAACCTTCACATTGTTGTCCTTTAGAGCATTAGGGGTGCTTGAAGTAACGTAGCACTCCCCTCTGTCCCGGGTAGCATAAGGATAGGCGCTGGTAGGTGCTACCCTGTCTTCGTACTTGGAGTAAACATAGCAGTCAGTGGGCCACCCTCCCCTGCAGGCATCCCGGTTATTGACACACTCCATGTACTCCCGCTCTGCCAGACTCACTTTCTTAGTACCTGTGGTGAAGTAAATCTCTCCTTCCAGGGCCCCTGTAGCTCCAAACGTCCAGCAGGAACCACATGTTCCCTGATCCTTGACATCAGATATGACCTGACTGAAGTCTCTCTTGTCCGGGATGTTGGAGTTGCTTAGGAGCTTGATCTCACTGTTTTCATCAGAGTTGTCTGATTCATGTCCGGTGATATTCAAACCAAGACGGAGCATTCGCTCCTCCTCGGTTAGAACGGACATAAAGTTGTCAGCAGCCGTGTAGGGCAGTGAATCATCGTTGTTCACTTCTTCCACCATAGCATGGAATTTGAGGAAAGATCTGAACCGCTTCTCCATCATTGCTGGGGATTCGGACTTCAGGATACCATCAGCTTCAGCATACTTTGCCATTGCTTGCCGAAACAAATCCCGAACATCTTCTGACACAGTCAGGGAGAGGATTGCTGCTACTAGTACCAGTAACTTCATGTCTCCGTCAATATGAAAAGTTGTGAATTATGAGTGGGTCTCAAACTTCACGGCAGTTTATATAAACGCCAGCCGTTTTAGAACTCAGTTGTGCCAGATGTCTCGTGGTAAGTGACACCTTCGAGTGCAGTGCAATGAACTGTGAAATTTGCTAATCAACGACACCATGTTCTTGCACTGTTTTAGACTGTAAGTGTCAAAAGGTGCGATGACTCCTCTTTGACGTTGATTATTTATGACTCCATTTTATCAATCTAACGCCTTTCTTTCACCTTGGCACCTTTGATAAAGTTTAAATTCTCATTGTAACACATTACACAAGATTGTGAAACTTTTTAGCTTCAGTCTTCCTTTGACAATTCAGAAGCTCCAGATGTGGCAATGAAAGAAAATGCCAAATTTACTTTGTTAAATAAATTTCAAATTTGATGGGTGGATGTTTCACTTTAAATTTGATACTTATATAATGCTTAATACAGTAATACTGAGAACAAAGAAGAATTTATGTAAGCATTTCCTTTATCCGTAACTGATAATTTAAAACGTTTCAAAATTCCGTAAGGAATTTTGAAGCACTCCACGTCAGCTTGTAGCAGCCTCCCTTTCAAGGCTAATGTCTTTGGAATGAGCTCAATGGCATCTTTTTTCAGATAATAAACAAAGACGTTCTCCATTCGTACAAGTTCTTTGGACCCACTCAAAAAGGTTGGTGTGTATCTCCTGTTGAGTTATACCTGTTTAGTTGTTTTATTGAAACTTAATAAACTCAGTGAACCTCCTTAAATGTAACGATAGAACAAAAAATCAGGGGCCAGGGTTAGGAGAGTAGGGGTCAGATTTTAAAAGCCACGGTTAGGGGGTCAGAGTTGAAGTTATGGCTTCGGCAAGTGTTTTGGGTAGGTTCAATTTCTTTCGAGTGGTACCCAAATACACAACATCAGGGGCGTTTGGACTTTGGAGTGGCTTTAACTGGGTTTGGTTTTTTGCATATTTTTTAATCTTTTGTTTATATCTGCCAGAGTTGATACTTCTTAAAGATGAACATAAAAAGTTGAAAGCAGAAGTGACGCGATGGAAAAACAAGTGTGAAACTGCTCAGAACGAACTTCGGCTAGAGAAAGAGGTGGGTATTTCAAAAGTTGGTAAGATCTTTAAAATTCATGCTCATCCACATCTTTACAAATGAAAACATGAAAAAGTTTAAAAAATGCAATCTATTGTGTCTGATTTAGAGGCCAGGGCGGCAGAGCGCTGAAACTGACTCTTGAGTCTTGAAGTTGATTATATTTTTATCACTAATATGCTTATCTGACAGAAATCTTATTCCTAGGTCCATCGTGAAACACAAGTGAGTAGGTATAGATAACCCTCGAGTGTCCTGCATTGAATTAAGTAGAGACACTAAGTGCTTCGATTCAATTCAAAATTCATTAGTTTGAAATCAGCACATATATTATAAAACTTTGCTTCTTTTCAACTTACAAAATTTGTTATCCAAACACTTATAATAACTCCTGTAAATGCACTAAAAATAATAAAGAAGTAAAGACGACCTGTTGAATAATGATTATTTGCACGTGCGCGCGCATTACTATAGATATGACCCGAATAAAATGATCATATGGTTGCTCCAACAAGCCTGAACCTTTCCAGAAGACCTAATTGACTTCTAATACATTCCTTTTGATGCTCCTTTTGACTTTTTGATCTGATCTCACACTCTGTAAAAATCCCGAGGTTTCAACTCCATTTGCGGCAGATGTTTATTTTCGTCCACCAAAACACTCTTTGTGTTATGAATTCTCAAAATCCAAATGTCAAGTAATTCAAATGTTTTGACGTTTTGTAACAGAGGGGGGGAAGGTTGGAGGATTTGTAATGCATTTTTGTCGTAGGAACTCGCTGGCATATGGCAGCTTGATCCATTTGATGCCATGATACTTCTGCATTTAGACAATTCTATCAATTTTCATTAAACTTTTGCACTTTTGCCCTTCTGCTCTTAAAATAGTAAAATATTTTGCACTTTTAAGCTTTTACACGTTTAAACCTTTCGTGGTTTTACTTTTACGTTTTTCACTTTTACATTATTAATTCTGTACAAGTGTACAGTATACAATATCACAATCATTGCGATGAGCTCGTTCCTTGAATGTCTATGATTTCTAACCGAACATCATACATAGGATAGGTATCCATGGCATTATGTGAAGTGGAATTTCATCTCTGCAAATGGTAGACTCATGCTTCTGCAATGCTTTCTCGTTCTCACAATCTCAACAAGTGGTGAGTTGATAAGGTAGTTTCCCATATCAATATTGTAATTGATTGGTCGTCCCCAAAAAAATATTTGGTTCTCCATATTTTCGGCAACCGCATCCCCGAAATTGGCAAAAAATAATTGTGTCATATATGACAAAATAAAACATTTATTTGCTCAAATTTTTCTATAGATGTTCCAATTTGATTATTAAATCACAACATTATTTGTTGAATTTCGCAGCTGTGAGTATACTCTATATTGATACATTGATATACCTACTCATTTTAGTATGATTCCTTCACTATTGAACTATAGCACTAACATGATAGTCAAGATGTACTTACTATAGGTGTTATCCGGTATTTCTTATCTATGAGACACTGTGATATACTATTTGAGATACCACACTACTATACAATATTACTAAAAACCTAAGAAACTTTGAATAAATAGTATGTTTGAGAAACTCAGTTCTTTAGTTTAATCAATTAATCAAATTCAAGCATGATATTCGATTAATATCATTGTGGGCTTCCTTCTTATTCTCTGAATTGTAAGAGACGAAATTGGGAGTCGGGCCAATGTGGTAGGCTCATGAGCAAATGTTCTAGAGCCTGTGCTTCGGTATGTAGCAAGAACTTTACGAAGGAAGGGGTCATAGGATTAAAGGAGGGCCATTCATTTTAAGGAACATTTCCTTCGTAAGACGCTTATCATCAAGACCTGGATCTTGATTCTTAAAGCGTTCATGAAGTTTCTCCATGATGGAACCCAGTGTTTCCATGAAGGCCTCAGTTGATGGTATAACTAATAGTTTTAGATAAATAAGGAGGACCCCTTGCATACATTTGTCCCAGTGTTGCCTGTTCATAAAAAGTATTTAATAGAATCCATTGTGACAGGTAGCCTCATCTGTTCAAGGACGCCTTTACAGCAACTAACTGATTCTTGAGTTCAGAGATGGATGAAACCGTGAGGTGATGATGAAGTTGAGAGGGTAGGAACTTTTTTTAGGGGCTCAAGATCTACACTAACCCTTTTCTGAAAATGAAGGTAAAGAGAAGGAACTGCCAAGTACACTAGGCTTTGACAGTTTGGGGTCATGATTGTCCTGCTCGGATTCAGATAAAATCGCTGGCAATCGATACAAAGCTCCTTTCCTCCTGTAATGAAACTATGTTTATCCTCAGTTAGATTATCCATATAAGGTGATTTAGGAGGCCTGCACATTCAGGTAGTAAGGTCATCGTTTCACCTTCCAGTAATAATGATTGTACCAGTACCATGTTGTGTTATCCTTGAGGAGTTTAACGAAGCGCATACATCGTTGCACTGCAAGAGGAGCTGCAGCAGGAGAAGCTTGAGCTGCACGACAAAAGCTACGGAAGACAAATCTCTGGTCAACTGCCATGGAGGATGTATCGTGATAGATCAATGTTTGCCAAAAGTTCTTTAAGCATCTGTACCAAGTTAAAGTAATGATTAACAAAAATATGCTTTTGTTGAAATTGCAGACTGAAACTAGCAAGAAGTCTAACTAAATCAATGACAAAGCTCAGTATCAAGTCAAAAGATGGCTGAAGCAGCTGGGTAAGAAATGCTGAACACCGGGCTTTCAACTTTGGCGCTTGTAGTGACATTGCCCGTACCACTGGTAGCAACCTTCCTCAGTGTGGCTACTGCCACGGCCTTCATCTTGGTGAAATCCTCCATCTGTTGTAATCCGTGCTTGATGAACTTGAGGTCTTTTGGGGTTTTTGGCAACCGCATTTCGGCTCCCATTGACCTGCACATAGCTAAGTAATCCTCGAATATATCATTCTTCAGCATCTTAGTCACATTATGAACCACTGACATGACTGTACCAATAGCCGGAGAGCACTTCACAGCTTTTTTGTAAATCAAATCCACTATGTGGGCACCGTCCCACAGCTCCAGTGTCCCATTAGCATGGTTAAGTCCGTTGATCAGTTTAAGGTGATCGTTAACCTTCAAATTGAGATACTGACCGTCATACGAGGAACCAGTGAACCCATTCGAGAAATGTGACACATTTATTCCAAATGTTTGAAGTTGCTCGGAAATCTTCTGCCCAAGATAGGCTCCTGTAAATCGCTCACATGAAGGATGACCCACATATGATGTTAAGATGAATGGAAGATTGTAATTCTCATCAAATGAAGGGTATCGTAATCCTGTAACTTGGCGACTCCTCCTCTTGGAAGTGTCCTTGTCCGCTGATATCCCAAATGGTAGCTGTTCCAAATGGGGTCTGCTTCGTCAAGTAATCTGTTAATGATCCCTTAAGAACATCGTAACTACAGTCTACAATAGCTGGTGCAATTGTGCTGAGTGGTTCTGAAAACCAATGTTAGTTCCTTCCATGAATCTGGCAGCACATGATGTACTGAAAGCGTTATAGGACCTTCCAGTTATAACATTTTCATATACCATACGAACAAGATTCAATCCTGCTTCGTCATCAGCACGCGTATATGCAGTACGCTGCCTTTGCCGCTGATAGTATGCAGTACTTTCTGACAAATGTGATGGTAATGCCAGATGGCTACGCAGGCTCTTTTTGAAATTTCGCCATTCTCGTGTCAGCACATGTCGATTTGGGTTTGTCCGGGATGTCACGGTGGCATTTTGTGGAATACTAAATCCAGTACAGCCCACACAACATCTACAAAGCAAGTTGCCACAGGTTCCGACATGAAACAAGGGTTCAGCATTTGTAACATCAAGAAGAGATTTTGCATGCTTTATCAAGTCACGACTAGAGCTAGAAGTAGCTGCCGACGCTGCACTTCTTGAGTATGGGGTAGAAGCATGCAATGGAGCGATAGGCCTTGCTGCAGTAGCTCTCAATCTGGGTACAAATGATGAACTTGACACTGGGATATTCAGTCCGGAATTCGCTCTCTGTACGTTATTTTGCGTCTGACTGCTCTGAGGTTGCAGTGATGTGTTGCTAACGCAGGAATCAGGATGGAGAGATTGTCTGCCTGATAGTTTTCGCTGCAAAATTTGAACGAAAACTGTTGAATAATTTTATTCAGTTTCTGAATTTGACCCTTTTTGGTCGTCTCCATATGGTCTTCCGCTCTCAATGATATTGATTAGGGGGTAGTTTAACTTCTTAGCATTGGTTGACTCGATACTGATTTTGACAATTAGTTGCCGATCTGCAAATAATTCATACAATTTTACTATTCTAGTCTCCCGAGAAGTGAGACCTCATAACCTTCAGAATCTGGACATGTTCAAACTATTATAGACCTATTGCTCTTTAAAATGTTTGAACCCCCCAGAATATGGAGTTTGTTCTAAACTTGTCCAATATGTGACTTTTTAGGATCAACTAAAACAGTAAAACATAACGCGGCTATCAGTTTTCATACAAATCATATTGAATTTCAAAATGTTGCTAAGGTACTCTGAACTTTGTGATAACTAGTTTGGTTTTGTTTCAGGGTTTGCTCAGTATCTGCCCCACAGTCTTCATGCCCCTCACAGTGCAGCTGATATCACGGACTGGAGGGATGCTGCGGACGAGGTGGTTATAAAATAATAGCATAATGCTGGACATTGTTTTAACTTCTAACTGTCTTAATTGTATCTTTAATTTGAAAGTAACCTAGTATCCTTTTGCATTATCCAATAAACAGTTTCAAATGACATCTCTCAAACTCTCAGGAACTAAACCTCCTCTCACCGTCTACCATAGAGAAGCTGGAACTCATCCAACTTGTTGACAGTTCTCCCGACCTCTATCCTCCAATTCAAAAAACTAGATTATCATCACCGCTAGAAACCTATCCCGACATAAACCACAAAAGTGATCAAGTTTATGATTCAGAAAAAGGAATCTCAGAAATAACGGAAGAAGGTCACAAGATAAGTCATGAAGTTGAGATGCAACAGTTGCCGGAGAACTATCCTTCGAGGAATGAGGACGATCTTACAAATGAGAGGATAGCAATAAATCGTAACCAAGGTGATCGTGAAGGGGAAGTGCTGCCTATCGGAGAGGATAAGCCCAGTAATATCAGAGAGAGTCTGGAAACAGGAGAAGAATCAGAGGAAACCCCAAAGGGAGATCAGGAAGATGGTCTGGTAGAGGTGCAAAGAAATAGTGATAGTAGTCCGAATGATGTGAAGATTGAAGGAAATAGTGATGAGGGAGATCAGGAAGAGGTGCAAGGAAATAATGATAGTAGTCCGAATGATGTGAAGATTGAAGGAAATAGTGATGAGGAGAGCATTGAACAGCGTGGTGAGAAGATGGTCTTCGCTGAGGAGGTGGATCGTAATGAAACTACCATCACTCTACAATTCCATGCTCAAGTTGAGAATGATGATAGCCCAGTATTGTGAGTATAGTAGCTGTTTTATTGTTTATATGTAAGAGCTTTTATCTGTTCAATCCATTTTTTTTTCTTCATTTATGACAAAATATATCTCCGAAGGGACTTCCATACGATTAATTAGGAATTATAATCTAAAATTTGCAGGGGTCACCAGTTGTGTCTTGTCAGATTGACAAACAGTTTACCACTCACCATCACGCCCAGCCAATTCAGAGAAAGTGAGGTAACAAGATGATACAATTTTTCATTCCCCCAATTTTATCAGTGATTTGATTTTTGGACCCATACATGAATCCTTGTACATTTATTTCGTTATTAATTGTCAATGCTCCTCAATGAAAAATACCTCAATGATTCATTGAAGTCTTTCATTACAGTATCTATTCCCCGATGCTTCATCTCTGAAGCTCTATGAAAAGCCAGTGGTAATAGGAGAATTCTCTCAATACCTCCCAAGGCAGGTTATAAAGATTCTTTTGACATTTGATATTTGGCAGCTAATCAAAGATGAAATTGTTGAATCAAAGTACCTTTATTTTTTCCCTCCCCATTGGCCTTTTTGTGAATACAAAAAAGGAAATGAGAGGGTTGGCAGAGATCGTGGTTTGGGAAGGTGAGAATAGGGATATGTGTATATCAGGTCCTGATTTGCAATACAACTACTGTAATTTCTGGAAAGTGCCCGGATTGCTCCTTTATAATATCAGTCGCGAAAATGTCCCTCCCTCCGTCCGTCCGTCCGTCCGTCCGTCCTTCCGTCCGTCCCCTCATCACAAATCTTCAAAATCACGAATTTCATAAATCATTGGCTGTCGGTTGTCAAAACTAAACTCTGACTTGGTCCATCCGTGGAAGATGCTCAAATTCTCTAAAATTACGATAAATTCTAAATTGAAGGGCTGTTGAAGACTTAAAATCTTAGGAGTGAGTTGGGCTATGGATTGAGGGATAAGATGATAAGCTTCGGTTCTCAATTAGTTTAAGTACCAATCTGTATCACTACTCGACTGTATACTGAATTCGACTAAGTTCAAAAAATACGGTGGGTCGATGTGATTTGTGAAAGACGAATGATTCTTTTCGGAACGAGAGACAGAATTGAAACAGAAAGCATGAAAATTAGATTTTGAAGATCAGATGAAAAGTGACATCAACAGTCAAGAAAATACAGCGCGTGAACAAACGGTTACACAATCTGATGCGAAACGTAAACGAATTCAACGAAATGGCGCGAAATCTACAACGAACTGATTACAACTTGGTACGTTAGAACGCGCGCGCAAGAATTTCACAAGAAATGGCACGTGCCAATGCATGTTCTCGGTGGTCGCGCGCAGCATTGGCGCAATATTTATACTCCTACTAGGAGTGCCTGTTGTAGAATGATGCTTTAAGGTTCCATCAAGCACCACCGGGGAGGGAAATTAAGCGCCTGCATACGGGTACATCCCACAAACAAGAATTTAAGAATTAAGCCCGCTGCAGGCGCAATTCTTGTTCATTAACCTATTTACGTATTTATGTAATTAAACTTTCGTCATGATACGGGCTAACATGATAAAATTTCTTTATGTGAATTTCTGATGATTTATTCATTATAGCAATTTCTTAAACAGTGCCTTTAGAGTTTATTTTTGAACAATGGCTCACGCTTAGATAGTTAGAGATGGTAGCAGTGATGTAGGAAGTGGGTGGGCCAGTAGGGCCATGGCCCTACTGCATTCCAGGCATGTAGGGCCAAAGTATACTTTGGCCCTACTGCTTTTCAAGGCCAGAAAACATAGATTTATATAATAATTTTCTTTTTTTTCCATGTTTCATACAGTATCTATAGGGCAGTTTCCATACTTTTATCTCACCAAATTTGATTTCACTAGAATGTAACTGTAAACTTGGTTAGCCATACAGCAATTACAACCTATAGTGTTTATTTAACTCATGACCTTGGGGCTTGGGCTGTCGCAAGGCAATATCATCTTATTATGTCATGCCTGATGAGTGATGGTCGGAAGAAGTCTCGAATTTCTTGTTAAGATGATCGTGTGCTATAATCGTAGGTTATGGTTGATTTGGTTTATCTGATCTTTTTTGCATAATATGTTGTTTAAAACTAAAAATTTACTGGATAAACGTTTAGATGCAACATTGATTTTTAGTGCCTGGCCAAAATTTATCAAGATGATCACGTGACCAAAAGTCACGTGACATGAAGTCACGTGACTACTTTCACATCAAAAGTGGCCCTACTGCCTCATGACATCTTCCTACATCGTTGGATGGTAGACAATATCATTCCGTGAGACTTCAGCGTGTAATAAATAGTCCATTTCATTTTTTCATTTATTCCCAGGCTTATGAAGTCATTTAACATTTTTTGCATCTCATTGTGTTTACTGAATCTTCTCAGTTTCTTAATCTTGCAGATTGTTATTGGGAATGGTGTTCAATATGGGGATTTCAAGAGCGGACCACTATCTCCTGGCTCATTCTACCACTTCTTTATTAGGGAGATACACAAACAGACTCCGCAGGGAAACGTAAGATACTTAGATATTTAAACTATTCCGTATGAATGAAAATTGCGGTATATTTTGCTTATCCATATGATGAGACATATATGAGACTTATCCATATCATCAATTTAAATTATGTTATATTATTTTATTTCAATAGGTTTCCTGATTTTTATAAAATCTTGATCAACCCCTGCAATTGGCAAGTGACTAACCTCAACCCCTCTCAGATAGAGCGTTTTCAATTGAATAAATTCAACCCCTCTCAGATAGAGAATTTCCAATTAAGGGGGGGGTTCAACCCAAATTTTTTGGAAAACACGTTTCTGAGATAATGGTTGACCCAAAAGGTAAACCCCTGGGGCCAACTTTTTGGCTGGGTTTGGTACCCCCAGACCCACTGGCGCCGCCGTGCCCAAGAATGGGCCAAAAATGGGCATTTTTTAAGCGACTTGGGCGGGGTCTGAGGTGTGCAATCGATAGATAATGGTCCCCATTTTTTGAGATATCGACTTCAAATTTTTTATGGTAACTCAGGGGACCACTATCTATCGATTGCACACCTCAGATCCCGCCCAAGTCGCTTTTGAAAAAATATGCCCATTTTTGGGCACGGCACCATGACGGCGCCAGTGGGTCTGGGGGTACCAAACCCAGCCAAAAAGTTGGCCCCATGGGTTGAACCCCCCCTTTAAGTAACATCAACCCTTCTCAGATTGACCATTTCCAAGTGACTAACCTCAATCCCTCTCAGATAGAGCATTTCCAAGTGACTAACCTCAACCCATCTCTGATAGAGCATTTCCAAGTGACTTACCTCAATCCCTCTCAGATAGAGCATTTCCATTTTCCAAGTGACTAACCTCAATCCCTCTCAGATATAGCACTTCCAAGTGTCTAATCTCAATCCCTCTCAGGTGGAGCATTTCCAAGTGACTAACCTCACTCCCTCTCAGATTGAGCATTCCCAAGTGACTAACCTCAATCCTTCTCAGGTGGAGCATTTCCAAGTGACTAACCTCAATCCTTCTCAGATGGAGCATTTCCAATTAACTAACCTCAACCCTTCTCAGATGGAGCATTTCCAAGTGACTAACCTCAACCCCTCTCAGGTGGATCATTTCCAAGTGACTAACCTCAACTCCTCTCAGAAGGAGCATTTCCAAGTGACCCACTTCCTCCGGAGCCACAACTCTCCAGTCCACCCTGCTGTTTACACCACCAAACGTGGCCATGACAAATCCACCATGGAACTTGTCATTGATCACGTGCTCTACTCTCACTGGGGCTTCATATCACTGGTTCTCATTGGTTTAATAGTGGGGATTGTTTCCAGTTGTTTATGGTATGTTATTCTCCTACAATCATTTAGAATTAGAGACTCGTGAATGTATGGATTTTAAGAAATATTGAGAGTCGGGAACAGAAGTACAGAACATTCTATTATCATTGCGGCAAATGACTTTGAATTTTGTCAAATCCAGTCATTGTCTACATGTTGACATGGTTTTCCTCTGTACTTGTATGAAACTAATTTTAATAAACAATGATGCATTTTACAGATCTACATAATAGATAAGTAGATAGATAATAGATGATAATATTCGATAACAGACAATGTTTTCACAGGAATTGTAGATCGAAGAATAGAAAGAAAGAAAGAAGATCAACAAAACAGGGGCATAGAGACAAATCTTCGGCTCACGATGATTTGCATGAGTGTTCTACGAATGACAAAATGCCCCTCCTTATCGACAATTCTTCTGCTGATGAGTCATCAGCCGAGAGTTTATCTCAAGTAGTGGCAAGAGAAGATTCTAGTCCGAATGCATCATTGGATGTTGATGGGATAAGAGCCACTCGGAACTCCATAGGAGCACAAGTGAGAAGAAGTTTTGAAGATGGAAATGAGGTCAATCAAATGGAATTGTCAGAACTACAACTTCAGGTTGAATCTTTGTCTTCCCATAGCAGTGATTTAGATTTACCCCCTGAGATTAAAGAGAGGAAATTTAGACTTCTGTACGGTGCTCCTCCAATTCGCGAAGCAGCTCCGGTGATAAGAGATTCTATGGATTCTGGCGCTCTGGGAGCTCAAACAAGGGAAGAAGAGTATGTTGATGCTAAAAGTAAGAAACATAGCCACCAAGATTCTAGTGCTCTTGTTGGCGCCTCTGAAGGTTTTTCTGAATTACAACTTCAGGTTGAATCTCTGTCTTCTTCCAATAGCAGTGATTTAGATTTGCCCCCTGAGATCAAGGAGAGGAAATTTCGACTTCTGTACGGTGCTCCTCCGCCAATTCGCAAAGCAGCTCCAGACATCTCCTCAGACTCTTCCATTGATCCAGCATCACCTAATTCTAATGTGACGTCTTCATTTTCTAGAGCAAGTGATGACGCGGTCAAGAAGAGGAGCTCCGTGACAGTCCATGACAAGGTCGAGGAGATCTACAATTCCTATTCTGAGCTGCTTAAGAAGCCTCTTAAGAAGAAACACGTGAATCTTGCGACCGGAGAGTTGACCACCGATTCGGACAGCCTCTCCTCCCTCACGCCAACGGAGAGTGTCAACTTTCGGTCCCTCACGCCAACGGAGAGTGTCCAGTTTCGGAGGGGAAGTTGTGAGGATTGCGGGAGCCCTGCTGTCTTTACCACAGTTCCGGATGATACAGATATGGACGAACTCATCAAACTTGTGAAGAGCACGAATCTGGCGAATGTTATGCAAACTTCAAATGTGATACCAGAATTCCGCATTATCAGTGGCTCTGTGATGTCAGATTCTGGAGCAGGAATCAGTGACTACAAGTTGTCAACTAGAGGTTTGGTTCGCGATAGAGTCCAGGAAAGTAGTCCTACTTCAGAGGATCCCCGGAAAGCGTTATTAGAAGCTATTGCTAGTCCTGTCCCAAGACAGAGAAGCACACTTCTTGTAAGAAGAAGGAAGGGAAAGCGAAATAACGCAACATCTGATCCCGATGAAGGCATTCCAAATTCCACGAGTGACCTGAAATTATGTCCAAGTTGCACTAGTGACTTTTCAAATGTAGAATAACCGGACTTGTAGACTGCTTTGACGAGATGAACCAAATGTGATAATGACCGAGAGCAAGCTCACCAATTATAGAACCCTCTGACATTTTCATGCGGGTCTATAATATATAGACACTTGCCTGATCGGATCCATATTGGTTTAGACCCTCGCCCTACGGGCTCGGGTCAAAACCGGATACATCCCTCGGGCTTACGCCCTCGGGCAGTATCCCAAAATGGACCCGATAGGCGCGTGTCTATGTATTTTATAGATTCGTCCGGGTTATTGCGTGAGGATTTAGCCAGCGGGAGGGGATAAAAAATAGAGCGATAGAAACGCTGGCGGAATCCCTCTATCAAATACATTCACTGTCTCTATCACATAGTTTCAGTGTATTGTACTCCTTTCAAACAACACGCACTCTGATTAGCAACATGTATGCAAAAAGTTTCGTTCCCGCGAGAATTTCTCTAAACTTGTAATTACTGTCCCACGTGACTCGCATACGTGCCACTGTTACTGTACCAAGTCAAGGTCACGTGTTGCGCGCGCGCACGTGCCACTGGATTCGGAGCAATATCCTTCAGCAAACGGTTTCTCTTATTCACGGTTTCTGCACTCAATTACTGTTTCGTTTCGCCATCGGTTGTTCTGGCTCTGTTTTACGTGTTTACACGGCAAGAAAAAGTCCATTGACTTCTTTTTGCATGCTCCTGCAGATTATCGTATTGCCCTTATTCGTTGATATTGTTTTTGTTGTGTTGATTCTTTGATTGATATTGTTTTTGTTGTTGCATTTGTAACCGTACAATAGTGTTCTTTTAAGCATACTCCTGTTTAATTCATACAATTACCAATTATTTCTGTTCATGAACCATATTTCTTCTAAAATCCTCAATTTAATTCTGCAAAGTTTTAAATCAACCAATCAATGCACAGAATCTCTTGAAAAGCTGAAATGTTTGTTCTGCCAATTGTGTTACCAGTTACTTCCATTAGTTGTGTTTTTAGACTCTCATGCAATAACCCGGACTCATCTATAATACATAGACACGGTGCTCTCAGGTTCTTTTTAAGTGTAATACCTCGACTTCGTCTCGGGATTACACAAAGAATGAAAACTCGTGCGCTGCGCGAACTCGTATCATTCTATCAGATAGAACCCGCTACGCGGGTTCTATCTGAAATAGATCCCTTCGCGCACCGTGTGTATGTATTTTGTATTTGACATTTGTGGGTAATTTTAAAACGGTTTCACTATCAAGTAAAGATTTTTGCTTTCAAAACAAGAGACTGATATATTGATATTTCCATATTTCGCACATTTAAAAGTCTTAGTAATGAAATGTATCCCACTTTTAAAAGACTTTCTACATTATTAGCTCTGTTAAATATTGTGTAAATGAATTGTACGATAGTTGTTTGATTAGACTTATATCAACCAATCCACGTCTCAAGTTCTCAAATTGATATCATTATCAATTCGTGGTCTCCAGAAAGCTTAAAGGGCATCTTGATTTTCTAATTGAATTAATAATGTGTTATCGGTTAAGTCTCTGGTCTCTGGAATTCATAAGTCAAAATAAGTTTTAAGTTTCTTTGACACGCGAAGTCCTATGGCAAAACCTGTGACAATTTGTCGATGTTTTGCGACAAGTCCCGTTAGCTGCTTTTCAGTTATATAGCGGCTGGTATGTTTGGTGGTATGTAATGACGTTCATGGCTGTGTTACTATTGCGAAATGAAGTTTACGTCCCGCGACATCTAATATTTGTCCAAAATTGAGTTAATGTTTTCGACCTTTTGGAACAAATTTGGAATAAAATTGGAACAAAATAGGGACAAAATGTCGACTTATCATCAGAGCTTTCAAAAGCTTAGGAATGAAGTTTCAAACATTCTAACATGTTTTTTGGGAATTCCTTAAATGTTATTTGGGCATCTCTTTTGATAATTTATCGTGGAACACAATTGGAACAAAATAGGGACAAAGTGTTGACACATTTTCCAAAATAGGGACAAAATGTCGACATATACTCAGAGCCTCTAAAAGCTTGGGAATGATATTTTGTACATTCTAGCATGTTGTTCGGGCGTTCCTAGCATGTTTTTCGATCATTCATCATCTCTTTCGATAATTCATCGTGGAACATAATTGGAACAAAATAGGGACAAAGTGATGACATATTTTCAAAAATAGGGACAAAATGTCGACATATACTCCGAGCTTCTAAAAGCTTAGGAATGATATTTTGAACACACTAACATGTTGCTTGGGCATTGACCTGATGACAAACGACGTGATTATGTGATGACGAGTGTTTCAGAGCTTCGAAAATATGTCGACATTTTGTCCCCAAATTTGAAATTTGTTCCAATTTTGCGGAAACATCATATGCCAAAATTAACGACAAAAAACTATGTGGCAATTTTGGACGGAAATCACCATATGTTTTGTATGGCGCGAAAATATACGTATGATAAAACGCCCTTATTTAAAATCTACCTTAACAGAGTGAAAGCCGCGCGGGATGGGACGAAAATCCCCGCGACATATTATTGGACTTTCGTGAACCAAGTGAACCATGGTTCAAAAATGACAAAAAGTCGATTTTGAGGATGTTCCCACCAACAGATTTTACTGAAATTTTGCAGGGATGTTCATTTCATCATTGTCTTTCAGAAACCATAAAAAGAAAATTGGGGTCTATGGGCTAATTTTCGAGATATGAAAAAAAAAAAAAAAAGGTCAAACGCAAAAAATACCGACGAAAATGGTTCAAAAAATAGCAAAAAGTCGATTTTGAGGGTGTTCCCACCAACAGATTTTCCTGAAATTTTGCAGGGATGTTCATTTCATCATTGTCTTTCAGAAACCATAAAGAAAATTGGGGGTCTATGTGCTAATTTTCAGAGATATGAGGTCAAACGCAAAGGAAATACCGACGAAAATGGTTCAAAAATGACAAAAGTCGATTTTGAGATGTTTTCCCACCAACAGATTTTACTGAAATTTTGCAGGGATGTTCATTTCAATTTTGCAGGGAAACCATCAAGAAAAATTTTCATCATTTTCTTTCGGTCAAACCAAGGAAATACTGAAAAATTGCAAAAAGTCGATTTTGAGGGTGTTCCCACCAACAGGTTCTAATTTTTGCAGGGATGTTCATTTCATCATTGTCAAACGCAAATTGGGGGTCCGAAATAAGGAAATACCGACGAAAATGGTTCAAAAATGGCAAAAAGTCGATTTTGATGATGTTCCCACCAACAAACTTTACTGAAATTTTGCAGGGATGTTCATTTTATCATTGTCTTTCAGAAACCATAAAGAAAATTGGGGGTCTATGGGCTAATTTTCGAGATATGAGGTCAAACGCAAGGAAAATGGTTCAAAAATGGCAAACAGTCGATTTTTGGTATGTTCCCACCAAACAGATTTTCCTGAAATTTTGGTATGTTCAAAAATGTACAGTCTTTCATCCATAAAGAAAATTGGGGTCATGTGTACCGGTTTTCGGAAAATATACTCGCAAGGGAAATACCGATAATGGTTCAAAAAAGGCAAGTCGACTTTTGAGGGTGTTCCCACAACAAGATTTTCCCAAATTTTGCGGATGTCCATTTCATCATTGTTCCCATAAAGAAAGTTTAAGCTAATTTTCACATATAGGTCAAAGCATAAATGGTTCCCAAAAAGTCATTTTGAGGGTGTGTTCCTAAACCAATTTTCCTGAAATTTTCATATTTCAATCATTGGTCTTCAGAAGGAAAAAAAAATATCACGCTAACAGGATAAACGGTAAAACCCTTAGGATAATGAAAAATGGTTCAAAAATGGCAAAAAGTCGATTTTGAGGATGTTCCTAACAGATTTTCCTGAAAGTTTGCAGGGTTCATTTATCATTGTCCTCCAAGAAACCATATAAAGAAAATTGGGGTCTATGTGCTATTTTTACAAGATATACAGGTCAAACGCAAGGAAATACACTGAATATTATGCAAAAACTATAGCATATAGGTATTGGTTCAAAAATATACAGTCTTTCATCATAGCTTTCATACCAGTATATAAAAAATATACTCTGGAAATATCACCAAGGTCAATTGACACTGAGAAGTGAGAAACTCAGGAAGAGGTTCCATGAGATAAGTTGTTCCCATAAAAGTTTAAGCTAGCCACACGAGCATACGACTTTTATCACGGTCATGTCACTCACTTGACTAAACCAATTTAGGAAAGAGACCCCCAATTTTCTTTATCTTGAGGAAAACTATCACGAAACAGGATAAATGCAAAATTCTAAAATTTAATGAAAATCTGCAGCTAGACAACCTCATTACCAAGAGTTTGACAGCCTTATCAACTATCATGACCCTCCAAGATAATTATATACAAGGTTATACATATTATACAAGATATACAATATACCAATCAATATACACTGAATTTTATAGCTTTAATGCAAAATGATGAAATGAATATCCTGCAAAATTTCTGCTAAAATCGGCTTGGAAAGAAAAAAAGTATGGTCAAGCGTAAGGAAATATCCACAAAAATGGTTCAAATATTACATAAAAATTCGATTTTGAGCTTGCATGTATTCAAATATCTTAGCACATAGACCCCAATTTTCTTTATGGTTTCTGAAAGACAATGATGAAATGAACATCCCTGCAAAATTCTAAAATTTTAGTAAAATCTGTTGGTGGGAACATCCTCAAAATCGACTTTTGCCATTTTTGAACCATTTTCGTTGGTATTTCTGTGTTTGACCTTTATCTCGAAAATAAGCACATAGACCCCAATTTTTTTTCTTTAAGGTTTCTGAAGGAACAATGATGAAATGAACATCCCTGCAAAATTTCTGGAAAATCTGTTGGTGGGAACATACTCAAAATCGACTGTTTGCCATTTTTGAACCATTTTCGTTGGTATTTCCGTTTGACCTTATATCTCGAAAATAAGCACATAGACCCCCAATTTTTCTTTATGGTTTCTGAAAGACAATGATAAAATGAACATCTCTGCAAAATTTCAGGAAAATCTGTTGGTGGGAACATCCTCAAAATCGACTTTTTGCCATTTTTGAACCAATTTCGTCGGTATTTCCTTGCGTTTGACCTTATATCTCGAAAATAAGCACATAGACCCCCAATTTTCTTTATGGTTTCTGAAAGACAATGATGAAATGAACATCCCTGCAAAATTTCAGGAAAATCTGTTGGTGGGAACATACTCAAATCGACTGTTTGCCATTTTGAACCATTTTCGTCGGTATTTCCTTGCGTTTGACCTTATATCTCGAAAATTAGCACATAGACCCCAATTTTCTTTATGGTTTCTGAAAGACAATGATAAAATGAACATCCTGCAAAATTTCAGGAAAATCTGTTGTTGGGAACACCCTCAAAATCGACTTTTGCCATTTTGAACCATTTTCGTACTCGTTTGACCTTATATCTCGAAAATTAGCACATAGACCCCCAATTTTCTTTTATGGTTTCTGAAAGACAATGATGAAATGAACATCCCTGCAAAATTTCAGGAAAAATCTGTTGGTGGGAACACCCTCAAAATCGACTGTTTGCCATTTTTTGAACCATTTTCGTCGGTATTTCCTTGCGTTTTGACCTTATATCTCGAAAATAAGCACATAGACCCCCAATTTTCTTTATGGTTTCTGAAAGACAATGATAAAATGAACATCTATGCAAAATTTCAGGAAAATCTGTTGGTGGGAACATCCTCAAAATCGACTTTTTGCCATTTTTGAACCAATTTCGTCGGTATTTCCTTGCGTTTGACCTTATATCTCGAAAATAAGCACATAGACCCCAATTTTCTTTATGGTTTCTGAAAGACAATGATGAAATGAACATCCCTGCAAAATTTCAGGAAAATCTGTTGGTGGGAACATACTCAAAATCGACTGTTTGCCATTTTTGAACCATTTTCGTCGGTATTTCCTTGCGTTTGACCTTATATCTCGAAAATTAGCACATAGACCCCCAATTTTCTTTATGGTTTCTGAAAGACAATGATAAAATGAACATCCCTGCAAAATTTCAGGAAAATCTGTTGTTGGGAACACCCTCAAAATCGACTTTTTGCCATTTTTGAACCATTTTCGTCGGTATTTCCTTGCGTTTGACCTTATATCTCGAAAATTAGCACATAGACCCCCAATTTTCTTTATGGTTTCTGAAAGACAATGATGAAATGAACATCCCTGCAAAATTTCAGGAAAATCTGTTGGTGGGAACACCCTCAAAATCGACTTTTGCTATTTTGAACCATTTTCGTCGGTATTTCCTTGCGTTTGACCTCATATCTCGAAAATTAGCCCATAGACCCCCAATTTTCTTTATGGTTTCTGAAAGACAATGATGAAATGAACATCCCTGCAAAATTTATGGAAAATCTGTTGGTGGAAACATGCTCGAAATCGTTTTTTTGCCATTTTTGAACCATTTTACCTGATAGGTATCTCGAAAATTACTCATATGGACCGCCAACTTTCTAGTATTATCACTCTCGAATGTAGCAAATTCTCATTATTCTCATAACTTTCTTATTTCATGATTTTGAAAAAATAAGTGTTAAAATATTTCCAAGTTATTCCGTAAAAACGCAGATTTCCGCGCACGATTTGGTTCACTTTAGGTCAAAAGTCCTACTGTTTTGGACGGAAATCACCATATGTTTTGTATGGCGCGAAAATATACGTATGATAAAACGCCCTTATTTAAAATCTACCTTAACAGAGTGAAAGCCGCGCGGGATGGGACGAAAATCCCCGCGACATATTATTTCCTTAGTTGTTTTATTCTGGGCATTTACATTCATTTATGTAATATGTGCCATTCAGTTTTGAGGTCATCGGTAATTTTTGGGGGGAAAATCACGAAGTTGATATTCAAACTGCATTGGCACATAAGTTAGGCGCCCGTAACGTTCGTCAGTCGATCGAATGGAATTGGTCGATCGATCAACTCCATTTGAACGAATGATGTGTTTTAATGGTCCCTGTTAACTTGAATAGTGTTTAAATGAGCAATATTTTATTTTTCCTTACTAGCTTAAAGATTTTCTATTAAAAACACATCAGTCGATCAAATGAAGTTGATCGATCGACCAATTCCATTCGATCGACCGACGAACGTTACATGCACCTTAGATCTAGACTCCAGAGTTCTGTGTCCAACCCCATGACAATAGTCTACTGTCTAGTGTTGGGCCTTTTTTCGAAAGGGTACCATCGCCCATCTTGGCATTTTGAACGAAATTTGGCAAATTGCACTCTAAATTTGGCCTTTTCCAAAAAAAAACAACCATTTTATCGGCGAAATTTGGCACATTTTAACTCCGCTACGTTTATTAAACTTTGAAGTGGAAATTAATAAAATTCAAGATACCTACAGTTGTCAGTTTTTCGGGGCTCCCCCCCCCCCATTATAATTTATATTTTTAGAACTCGATGCGTTTAACACTATACTGATATAGTGATGTTTCCTGCAGAGCAGATTGGCAGGGATGAAAGAACAGTTATCACTTGAAGTTCAGTATTGTGCTAAACTTGGATCGTCTTGCTGCACCTTACTCTGGTCACTCAGTAAACATGGTCTACAACGTTCAACATTAAACACGGTGAGTTACAGGTTCCATTACTATTTCAGTTATCATGTTCCTGTAGTTGTGAGTGAAAATTATGAAAAATTCAACAAAAAAAGTGAAGATTGTCTTAGTGAACTCTCTGGAATGCTGCTGAATGGCAAAGAGCAGTTTTTAGTCATACTTTTTGGTCATTAATGGTCCAAAAAGCCCATTTATTAAGGGCTAAAATTTTTTGAGAGGGTCATTTATCTTGAAATTGGGCCCGATTTAAAATTCTGAAAGCAGTATTTTCTTAGTTCTTACCTATGATGAAAAATTTTAGTGGAGCTTGTTCATTCTGTTGAGCCTAATTCCCTGCAGACGTGTGTCTTGAAGCTCATGGAAGTATTTGAGGAGACGTTGGTAAACTTCTCACATGCGGACACCAAAGTTGATCCCCTCAGCGATGAGATGAGACTGGTGGAAGCATTGTGTGGCACCCTTACTAGTAGGTATTGTTAAATTGGGGTTATTGTTTCATTAGGTGTTGAAAGACATGAATTGTCGAAGACTAGTAAATAATATGGTCTAATTAAGTGAATAATTGAGTAATAGGATGAAAATACTTTATAATGGCCTCATGGTGCTTCATTTCATGCCATATCGATGTTTCATTCTGATTTCTGGTGGGCCATGGCAGCAAGATATTTTCAGGTTTTGTATGGACATGCTCCCGGCAGCTGCCCAAATCAGCGTCCTTTAATTTTATAAACTGAAATCCTGCTGTTTTCCAGACATATCAGCGTGCGAAGAAGGGCGAGATTACTTGGTGGAGAATGCAAGTGATTCTGTGGCCCTTATAATATCCCTCCTTCCATCTCTTGTCAGCACTTCAGATATGGTGTTGAGATTGCTGCTTATGTTCCTTTACAACCTCACTATTCACTCCGGTGGACAGGTTCGTTTAGTTTTGATTTTAACCTTTTTTCCTATATCAGTTAATTGAGTATTTTTACTTCATCAATAAGATGTCTACTTTATCAGTGAGATTTCTACCTTATCAGTAACATTGCGTCACTCATCAATCGTTAGAAATGATTGGATTCGGCCGTTTGAATATTAAACTGTGGATGCTTTCTGAAATTGGTAAATAGCTGGACTAACCACCCTGTACGTTATCCTGTCATCCCAGGCTTTGGTGAAAAAGAAGCTAGAAGGCCAGGCAATTGACACTATCATTGCAAAGACACATGATAACCAAGTGGTTTTAAGCTGTCTCCGACTCGTGGATTCAGTGTTTCCCACGAAACACGGTGTTTTGACTCAAGAATCAGTCATTATTTGTGTGGAACACAAAAACAAAGACATCAGAGAATTTGCTCGGCAGATCTTTGCACAAGGCTCTGTCAATGAATTATGATTTTCTGCTTTACAGTTGAAATTTATGTTGATTATTTCAGAGGTTTCACCAAAAGTTTAAGATGTTGCTGTCGTAAAATGAATTAAGTGTTTTATAATAAGCTGAAATCACGTTTTTATTTAAATGGGTTATTCAAGTTAGATGCTGGTTTCAATATGACATAATTAGGAAGAAATGGTGCACTGGACGTGGTTCCAAATTAAATTTGATCTAGGGTTTTTTATTTACTTATACATACCTGGTGTATGATGGAATGAAATAGATTATCATTATGAATTACCTACCATCTTTTTATTAATTCGTGTTTCATTCCTGCCCAATAATCTTCATTTAATCGTCATCAATTGATCATGAGGGTTCATCTGATTTCTTTCTTTCTGAACCAATACAATTCCTGCAATTGCTTGACCTTCGCCATAGATCATGGTGATTATTTATATTTTGTTGCCAATTAATTTTTCGATATTCTAAAACTTCACTAACAGCACATCATACCTAGCCCACCTATGTCATTATGTGAAGTGGAAGTTCATCTCCGCAAATGCTAGACTCATGCACCTGCAATGCTTTCTCGTTCTCACAATCTCAACAAGTGGTGAGTAGTTTGGAAATAATTAGAATACGAAAGAGACCCCTGCTAGTTCTGAAATTTTCATTTAGAAAGCAGTTTCATTTCTTGTTGTTCTGGTTATTAATTTATTATACATGGCTTATTCTATTTAGTGGTTTCCATTTTGCGTACGATTTATCTCATATTCGTGCATCATGAACTTTCCCCGCTCACTACTTCACTAGATTTCGTTTCAGTTTTTACGAATCAGCATCTATTCGAGTTGAACGACAGCTTTCATCCTCATCCAAGAAGTTCCAGATCAGATGGGATTACGGGCCACGGACTTACTGCAGATGGGGTACTTATTCCATTTAAGCATTATCTTAATTATAATTTCGTAAGAGCACGTGAATAATGTTTGTTTGTGCTTCCGCACCGAATTAAATTTGAGCTTGCCAAGAAAGTATCAAGAGAAACGAAGGCTAAGCTGGGCTAAGTCGCGCCGTTGCTATGGATACAGGTTTTCTGCACGTGCAGATTATAATCAGTTCTATGCGAGTGGTTTCTGATACGTTGTTGACTGCTGCATTGTAGCGTTTCAAAGAACGACCTGTTTGCTGTGTTTCATTTCAAATTCAAGATCTGAAGATAGAGGACGGGTATGACTGGCATCGTGGAGGCTATTTCCGATAGCATCTCTTCATAAATCTTTGGCAGACGTCGGTCGATTTAAATTAATGCTGAGTTGATGGTAACGGAAAAATGTGAATTTAGAGCAATTTAAGATTGAACAGAAGCAAAATCAAATTGAATCTAATTTGGGCATAGCACATTGTGATTTTGGAAGACAGCTCTTGGCGTAAATCAATGCTTTAATTCAACGGTCAGTTTGAATACGATACTCGGTTTTAATTTTAAGATCATACATTCATACAATAGCAAGTTATAATAATCAAAACTTGCCCTGTCCAGCATTACTAAAAGTAACCAAAGAATAATGGCAAATTTGCTCCTTTATAAACTTTTTGAGAGCTTATTATTTGGTCCTGTATTATCTAGCAGGCCCAACGGGCTTTTCTAGTCTTAATAATAATTTCGTAAGAGCACGTGAATAATGTTTGTGCTTCCGCACCGAATTAAATTTGAGCTTGCCAAGGAATTATCAAGAGAAACGAAGGCTAAGCTGGGCTAAGTCGCGCCGTTGCTATGGATACAGATATTCTGCACGTGCAGATTATGATCATTTCTATGCGAGTGCTTTCTGATACGTTGTTGACTGCTGCATTGTAGCGTTTGAATGAACGACCTGTTTGCTGTGTTTCATTTCAAATTCAAGATCCGAAGAAAGACGACGGGTATGACTGGCATCGTGGAGGTTATTTCCGATATCATCTCTTCATAAATCTTTGGCAGACGTCGGTCGATTTAAATTAATGCTGAGTTGATGGTAACGGAAAAATGTGAATTTAGAGCAATTTATGATTGAACAGAAGCAAAATTAAATTGAATCTAATTTGGGCATAGCACATTGCGATTTTGGAAGACAGCTCTTGACGTAAATCAATGCTTTAATTCAACGGTCAGTTTGAATACGATACTCAGTTTTAATTTTAAGATCATACATTCATACAATAGCAAGTTATAATAATCAAAACTTGCCCGGTCCAGCATTACTAAAAGTAACCAAAGAATAATGGCAAATTTGCTCCTTTATAAACTTTTTGAGAGCTTATTAGTTGGTCCTGTATTATCTAGCAGGCCCAACGGGCTTTTCTAGTAATATCATATTTTATGTCGAGAATTAAGCCATAATTTTGAGGTAAATCTTTGATTTTAAATTAATCAAACTGCTCTAAAACAGTCCATAATAAGTGATCGTTTTTGGGAATTTTCAACCCCTTCCTCCCCCTCGTAATCAAGCGAAATCAAAGCCCAACCCCCCTCTCTTGAGGAGAATATTTCGTACTCATGGCTTCCCCTCACCTACCTAAGTAGACAATTGATTAATGGACAGTTTAAATACTTGTATATTGATCATGTTTCAACTTTAAAAAATTTTGATGAAATTATTGAGGAAAATTTTGAAAAATGTTGCTGAAAATGTTGCCTTTGAGTCGGTTTTCTGAAAATTTTGCCAAAAAATACAAAGAATTTGTGACAGAATTTTCAAAATTTGTGCCGAAAATTGGACATTTTGATTACTTGATCAACCATCGAAACCCCGCCCTCCCCGTAATCAAACGTAATAATTTGGAAACACTCACTCCCCCGATGATTTCGTTATATTTGAACGATCCCTTATAACATAAAAGTTCCACTTTTTGGGACAATCCTCCCGTCGACCCCTGATACATTTCTTTTTCATCAGGAACTAAACCTCCTCTCACCGTCCACACAAGAGAAGCTGGACCTCATCCAACTGGTTGAAAGTTCTCCCAAGCTCTACCCTCAACTTCCCTCCGACCATCCACTCCAAAAACCCAGATTCATATCCCCTCAGGAAATTCATCCGCCCATGGATCCCAAAAAACATAGACATTTTCGAAAATTCCAACCAGATTCACATAGAAAAGTGCATTCTTTTCACCAACATACTTTCCATGAGCCGGGAGAAGAAATTAGTGAGGATGTTGTTTCAGAAAAAGAAAAATCAGAAGCAACGAAAAAGATTCACGACAAAATTCATGAAGTTGACACGCCACAGTTGCACGAGAACTTTCCTTTGAGGGATGAGGATGATTTCACAAATGAGAGGCTAGTGATCGATCGCAACCGTGGTGGCCATCGTGAAGGAAAAGGTGGAGGGTTGAGTATCATGGGAGATTATCACAATCATATAAGTCAGAGTCTGGAGACTGAGGAGGATCTAGAGAAGGCTAAAAAAGGAGATGAGAATGGAGAGAAAAGTCATCCATTTGAATTGCCGCATGAAGCTAATGCCATTGACAAAATGACAACAAATCACAACGAAGCAGGGTCACCAGGGGAAGTAGAGCATAGCGAGAAGGATGACAATGGTGAACGTGAGAAAGAAAGGACTAAGGATAACCATAAACATATCAACCAGAGTCTCGAGACTGCGGAGGATTTCGAAAAGTCAAAAATAGGGAATGAGAAAGAACAAACTCAAAAAGGGAGAATGGATATGATAGGGGATAAGCACAATCATATCAACCAGAGTCTAGAGACTGCAGAGGATTTCATAAAGGCAAAAATAGGGAAAGAGGAGAGGGAAGATAGCAAAAATGAGATTGGTGATAAGCACACTCATATCAATCTAAGTCTGGAAACTGAAGAGGATTTAGAGAAGGCTATAACGAAGGAAGAAAAAAGGGAATGGGAAAAAGAAGGAGCAAAAGTGATTGGGGATAAACATACCCATATCAGTGAGAGTCTGGAGACAGCAGAAGAGTTGGACGCAGCTCTGAAGGGAAATAGTCAGAATCAGAAGGATGGTCGGGTGGAGGTACAAGGAAAAAGCGAAGGTAGGAGTGATGTGAAGAAGCAAGAAAATAGCGATGGGGAGAGCATTGAAAAGAGTGGTGAGAAGATGGTTTTTGCTGAGGAGGTGGATCGCACTGAAACTACCATCACTCTGCAGTTCCCTGCTAATGTTGACATTGATGATACCCCAGTATTGTGAGTATAGTAACTTTTTTATTATTTCATTAAATTACTCTTGTCTGTTCAATCTAATTTTAGTATTTTTTTCATTCACGACGAAACATAATATCTACGACGGGACTTTGATAAGGTTTGTACTTTTGAATTAAAATTTTCAGGGGTCATCAGTTGTGTCTTGTCAGATTGAGAAACATGTTGCCACTCACTATCACGCCCAGCCAATTCAGAGAAAGTGAGGTAAAAAAATGACACAATCCTTTGACATTTCTTATCCTTCCTTGATTCTATGGTGCATTCAAAAGCATAAGAGCTAAAATAAAATCCTTCATTTTGTTTAGTTTATGATCAAAATCGCTTAATATTTTTCTTGCATTTCAGTACCTAATCTACGATCGGAGTACTATGAAGCTGTATGAAGAGCCTGTCATAATGGGAGAATTCTTACGACACTATCTTCCGAGGCTGGTTAGAAAATCTGATTTAATTTTATGTTCATTTGACATTGCATAAATGAAAAACATGCTGATCCAATCAATACCAGATAGTTTCTAAATCATTTCGGTAACCCAGGCTGTGATGCAGATACCTGCTTACTTCATTTTTTGTAAAAATATTTCTTCGTTTAATATGATTTTTCGAATGTCGAAAAGATTGAAGGGTTCTAAGATAAAGATATTTCTATGAACTATTCATACGTATATGCTAAGTGAATCTTCTCAGCTTCTTTATCCTGCAGATTGTTATTGGAAATGGTGTTCAATATGGGGATTTCAAGAACGGACCACTATCTCCTGGCTCATTCTACCACTTCTTCATTAGGGAGATACACAAACAGACTCCGCAGGGAAACGTAAGATGTTTGAACCACACTGAATGAAATTGAATTCTGTGATTTGTTGATGTAAATGATCCATACATATTTTGAATAAGTATCCATTCTGATTTCTACGAAGCTTGCTCTGTCTTATCACCTGCTCAGAGGAATATCATTTTCACGAGACTTATCTGAACTCCTTTAGCCTAACAGACGGACTGCATAGCATTTCCAAGCGACTAATTCAACCCCCCTCAGACGAAGTATTTTCAAGTGACTAATCTCAATCTCTCTCGGGTGGAGCATTTCCAAGTGACTAATTCAACCCTTCTCAGATGGAGCATTTCCAAGTGACCCACTTTCTCCGGAGTCGCAACTCTCCAGTCCACCCTGCTGTTTACACCACCAAACGTGGCCATGACAAATCCGACATCATTGGACACGTGTTCCAGTCGTACCCTCTCCTCAGATGGCTTACTGTGGGCTTCTTATCAATGCTGCTCATGGGAGTGATAGGCGGCATTGCTTATAGATGTTCAAGGTATGTTATTTTTTACTGCCTTCTTACTTTCTTAGTATCGACGTTGTTTGAGCTTGCCCATAATGACCATTTTTCATTGATCAATCATATCAATGTGAGTTTGTTGCTCAATGGGGTGCCATGCGGCTCTGAGTTTCTGCTTAACTATTTAAAAAAAGAAAATATTGTTGGCAAAAATTATTCCAGTTCAAATATAATTACTAAGCAAGGTTGTCATAATTGCAGTTATGACTGCTAAAGATGTCCAATGTCCAGTTATTAATTCTAATGATAATTTCAAATATCTCTCAGGAGGTGGAACCTGAAGAAAAGAATTCAGAGAAGAATTGAAAGACGATCAAATAGACGGAGAAATAATCGTAGACGCAGATCTTCTTCTCGTGATTTGCATGTGTGTTCCACAGCTGACACACTACCCCTTCTAATTGACTCGTCATCTGTCGATTCTTCTTCTTCTGACTACGATCAGAAATCCCATCAGCGGGACCGTCCTGGTGATTTCTTGTTGGATCCCAGTTCATTGGACACAGTACAATCAGAAGGTTTATCCCAGTTACCAGCTAGAAAATCAGTTGTTACTTTCGACGACCAGGTACTCGTTGATACAGTTAGAGATGATTCTTATCCCAATTCATCAGTGAATGTTGATCCACAAAGGAAAAGAAATGAGAGCAATGAATTGGAAATTCTTCATGATGATCCGGTGATGAGGGGGGATGATATGGAGCAACATAAAGTATCGTCCACTTTGGCTACAGAACAATTTAACATGGATAACAGGAGGACGGAAAGTGCTAATTCCCATTACGAGAAGTATAGGATAGCAAAAGAACGGATGAAGAAGGACAGAGGTATTGTGGATGCTAGGAACATGCAGCCAACTCAATCTCCGAAGGCTACATTCGAGAGAAATCTTCCTGAAGACATGCTTTCAGACATTCCTGCCCATAACACTTCTGAAAAACAGTATTTTGATAGTTCAGCTCGAAGGAAAGGCCGTTCCCAAAAAGAAGATCATACTGCTCTAATGACTGGAAATGAGATTGAGATCGATAACGTTGAAGAGGCCTACAATGATGCAATGCAAGAAAGGAATTATGATGATCAAGAATCATCTGCTCAGGCTATGGAACAATTTGAAATATTTAGGAGGAATGCAAAATCGGAGAAGAGAAATTTGGCAAAGAATCAAATGAAGAACGACAAAAGAATCCCGGAAACAAGGGCAATGGAGCAATTCGATTCTCCAAGAGCTCTACCAGATAGAGAGTTACCTGGAGACATGTCGTTTGTTAGTACTACCTACAACACTTCTGAAAAACAATATTTTGATAGGTCTGCTCGTAGGAAAAGCCGTTCTCAAAAATATCAGGCTGCTAAAATGTCTGGAAATGAGTTTGAGGTCGATAATGTGGAAAAGGCCTACAATGATGCTATGATGAGAAGGAAATATCATCATCAAGAGTCGCCCACTCAGGCATTTGAACAGTTTAAGATTGATAGGAGGACTGCAAAATTGGAGAAGAAAAAGTTGGCAAAGGCTCAGATGAAGAACGACAAAAGAATTATAGAACCAAGGGTGATGCAACAGCTCCATTCCCCAGCTGTTTTGGGTGGGCATGTGTCTGAAGACATGGCTTTTGCTAGCCCTGTCTACAAAACTTTACAAAACAATCATGTGCCTCGATCTGCTCAAAGGAAAGGTCGTTCCCAAAAAGAAAATCAAACTGTACCAGTGACTGAAAATGAGATTGAGATCGATGATGAGGAAATGGCCTACAATGATCCAAGGGTTGAAAGGAGTCATGATCATCAAGAGTCATCTGCTCAGGCAACTGAACAATTTAGAATTGATAGGAGGAACGCAAAATTGGAGAAGAAAAGGTTGGCAGAGGCTCAGATGAAGGACGACAGAATGATCATGGAACCAAAGATGATGGAGCAGTTCCAGTCCCCAAGAGCAGTGTTGGATAGAGACTCACCTAAAGACATTGGTTTAGCAAGCCGTGTCTATAAAACTTCTGAAAGCCAGTATGTTTCTCGATCTACTCAAAGGAAAGTCCGTTCCAAAAAAGAAGCTCAAGCTACATCAATGACTGGAAATGAGATTGAGGTCAATGATATGGAAACTGCCTACAATGATGCTATGGTTACAAGGAATTATCATCATCAGGAGTCGCCTGCTCAGGCAATGGAACAATCTAAATTAATGGAAAGGAGGAATATAAAATCGAACAAGAAAAAGCTGGCAAAGACTCAGATTAAGAAGGACAAAAGAATCAAGGATCCAAGGATAAGACAGCAGCTCCATTCCCTTGGGGTTCATCATGATGCGGAGAAAATTTCTTCAAAAAAACCAGTTCACACTCATACGGAACATGATCAAATTGTTCCAAGATCTCCCAAGGAAAAGAATGCAGTGCGTACCGGTATAGATGAATGCCTTCAAAAAGTAAAACACGCCATGCAAAAGGTTAGTAATCAGAATAAGAATGAAACGATGGTAAGAAAGGATTATCAAGAAGTGCCCAGTCAGGCTACTGAACAATTCACCATACAAAAACCTCACTTTCCACATTTTGCTTTGGATAGGATTCTGGGTGAAGAGAATCCGTTAAGTAGTCCTAAACACAAAGATTTGAAAAACAAGGACAATCCAACTTATATTCTCGCTAAAGAAAACCAAACCAAGGTCAAAAGTACTGGGAAAAATCGTTCAGTTAAAGGTAGACAAATGAAGCTAGAAAAGAGCAATACGGACCAAGATAATTTGGATTTTGAGATGCATGAACTTATGAGAGCTCAGCCAAAGAACGATAGAAATATCTTGGAAACAAGAAACATGCAGCAGCCCAATTTTCCTTTGATAGCATTGACAGAGGAAAGTTCTTTGACAAACCCTGCTATCTTCAACAAATGGGACAATCAGCATGATCCAAATGTCTCTGAATTTTCTAGAGAGAATGGGGCAATGAATGAGGAGTTGGCTCCAATCATAAATCAAGATTTAGCAGCAACAAAAGTTGTAGCTGATGGGGCGGAGTTTAACTCTGTTGTCCATGTAACTAAAAGTCTTTCAGAAATGAATCTTAAAGTTGATTCTGAATCATACTCTCCCAGAAATCAGGATTTACCCAGTCAGATTGTAGCTGAAAAAATGCCCACTCTCCAAAATACCATAACTAAATTTGTTGCTGCAGCACCGGTTGCTAAACATGTTGAGCCCGAGAATAGACCATCTCCTCCCCTTTTCCAGAAAATTTATGATGATCTGATGCTACAGAAAGGTTATGTAGAATCAGTGCCATATCAACACCCAAAGACACCCACCCAGGCTACTGAACAATTATTCACTGAAAGTAGAAAAATAGACGATGTAGCACAAGGTACAATATCAGAAACACCAATGAGGAATGACACACGCAACATGGACCCAGGATACATTCATCAACATCGTTCCCCTAAAATTGCAATGGACAGAGATTTGTCTGAAGATATTTCTTTGACGATTCCTGTCTACAACCATTCAGACCATCAGTATGATCCGACGGTTACTAGATTCCCTGAGATAAACCATCCAGTGCCCACAGGTACTGGCAAAACCTTTCAAGTAAATCTGGGGGTGCCTGATGTCCAACAGTCTCATCCTGTTCATCAGAGAACTGATCCTTCAGAACAAACTTTACATCATATGAGAGCTGATTTCCTTTGCAATCAATTGGAGCCCGATCTAGGTCCATCAAGTCCAAAGTTCCAGCTTGACAGGACACGTACTTATGTACCCTCTGATCCTACTACATCTCTTTCCACCAATGCCCAAGATATTGATTGCCAGTATGATGGAAAATATTATAATTGGGCAAGGCATGGCCGAAAGTCTGACTACATCCCGAGATCAGAGACCGTTCTCCTTGATGAGGACACTGTGTTCTCCAAAAGATATTTGGAGAAGCATGCCAATGTGGACTCCAAACTCGCTCAAATCTCACAAGACTTGGCTGCTATCCGTGAATATGAGCAGATGCTAGTTGACCTAGACTCTCATGTTGTTACGGAGGCAGAATTTACAGATAAGTATGATGTGACCAGGCAAGAAATGAGGAAAATGAACGAAGAGCTGGCTTCTATCATCAGTCATGATGAGTTTGAATTGCTTGGGAGTGTTTTAGAAGATTTAGCAGCTATAACAATGGAAGAAAAGAGAGTGTTGACTGAAAGAAATGGAATTGAAATGTTCAAGAGGGATTCTACTGAAAATGTTTCAGATCACTATCAAGAGGCATATGCCAATGCTGCTGGACACTTGAACATAAACCATGGTACTTCGAATCAAGGGAAGTATGAAATAGCAAACGCAGTACAGACGGAAAACGATAGAAATATCATGTCGCCACGGAACATACAGTCTCTGCATCTTCCAGTTATCACAGTAGAAGCAAGCCCGACCAAAGAAACTTCTTCGACAAATCACGTCTATGGCAGTTTGGGCAATCACATAAAACCTAAGATGGATCATGATCAATCAGAGAATAATGATGCAACGGTAAAAACAGATTCGATTGGACGTTCACCAGCTCACCATGAAGAGGCACATTCTCAGAATACTGAAAACTTTATCATGGAAAATACGAAGCATAAATTGGCGAAGAATAGTGCAGAAAAACCACCCATGAAATATGACATAAGCATCGAGCAGCAACTTCATTCCCCCGTGAATACATTGAATAAAGGTCAGCCTGAAGACACTACATTAGCTGTTCCTGCTCACAAGAATTCCGAAAATCAGCATTATTCTTCTGATTCTCGATTCTCCGGAGATAATAGAGCAGGGATGAAAGGTACTGCTGACGATTGTTCTGGAAAAGTAAAACATGCTGAACCACAGCTTGGAAATGACCATGTTGATGAATCGGGACAGTGCTCTATTGATATTTTTGGAAGAACGGATTCTAAGGAATATGTGCCAGTTCATCAGCAAGAGGCATCTACTCAGGATGATGAGCAATGTTACATAGAAACTAAGAACAAGGATCATGATCAATCAGAGAATGATATATTAGAAAACGCACCAATGACATATGAGAGAATTATCTATGGCACTAGCAACGTGCAGCAACCTTATTCTCCAGCGATTGTACTGGATGGCTGTCAGCCTGAAGACACTTGTCCAACAAGTACTGTCAACAGAAACTCTGAAAATCAGTATGATCCAACTGTAACTGAAACCGTTGAAAAAAGCAGAGCCATGCTTCCAGACTTAGACAAAGACCCTCCACAAGCAGTGAAACAAGCTGTTATGGAGGCAGGAGAGATAAATGAAATGTTGTATGATACTGCAATGGCCACACAGGATTCCAAAGGGTTTGTACCAGTTGATCTAAGAGATGCACCTACTAAAGCTACTGAAGAATCTAAAGTGGAAATAATAAAGGCGGATCATACTAATTTGGATGTCGAGAAGAATAGAACAGGACAAGAACTGCTGAAGAACGACGTTAATATCGTGGAACAGACTCATTCCCCAGTGATCAAATCGGAGAGAGATCTGCCTGGAGACATATCGTCTAAAGTTCCTGTAAACAGCAATTCAGGCAAACAGTATGAGCCAACAGTTAGCAGATCTCCCAGAGAAAACATATCAGTGCTCAGTGGTACTGGCAACAGCCGTAAACCTAAAGTTGATAAAGCCAAACAGGGTGCTGTACCTACTGCTATCCGCAGATATGAGCAGATGCTCCTCGACTTAGACTCTCACCTTATTTCAGAAGCAGAATTCAAAGATAAGTATGATGCGACAAGGCAAGAAATGAGGGGAATGGGCCAAGATGAATTTGAAAAGCAAGATTTCTCAGCCAATGAAAACGAAGAGAAGAATGTTCTGCTTGAAAGAAATGAAGATCACCAAGGAGAATCTAGCGCTCAAGTTGTCCATGTGACGGAGGGCATTTCAGGGATGGATCTTCAGTTTGATTCTAAGACGCCCTGTAGCCCTGATTCAAACTTGCCCAGTCAGATCAAAGTGGAAACAAGGCAACCTCTCCAAAGTAATGGACAGCATCTTGCTGTGATTTGCCAGACAAAGTCAATAGCATCTTCAGACTCTTCCAATGACTTTGATCCAGCTTCAACTGACTCCAATGCGACTTCCAATGATTTGGAAATTGTAACATCTATGTCAAACTTTGCTTGCCAAGAAACTTCGATTAAATCTCCTGGAACGCCAAAAAAATTGCCTCCAGATGAAAAAGTTGACCAAAGTCAATCATCTCAGATTTTAAGCAGCAATACAGTTCAGCAAAGCCCTGGTGTCTCTAACTCAGGATTACAGATACCCACTACGGCGTATGCTGATGCCACCAACCAATGGTCGAGCCAGGAGACACTTGAAAGGGATGTCTCGGTAGCTGGACGAGAAAAGAATCCTTATCTTGACATGGAGGCTTTGAGACGATACATGAGTCAGGAAGCACATGCCATGACAGATGACAGTTTAATCGTCAAGACATGTGGTGAACCGGTCAAGAAGAAGAGCTATGTGGCGGTCCGCAATAAGATATCCCAAGTGTTTCGTGCGTACGCTGGACTGATCAAGAAGGAGCGACCCCGTCGGAAGCATGTAAACCTGGAGACGGGGGAGCTGTCCACAGAGTCTGAGAGCAACTCCACCCTCGCATCCTCGGAAAGTGCTGACAGTGTCTCTGACATGTTCAGGAGGGGAAGTTGCGAGGACTGTGGGGGTCCTGCTCTACTGGCCACTGTTCCGGATGACACAGATGTGGAGGAACTCATCGAAATGGTGAAGAGCACGAATCTGGCGAATGTGATACCAGAACTCCGCATTATCAGTGGTTCAGTTTCGTCAGAATCTGGAGCAGGAATTAGTGACTACAAGTTGTCAACTAATAAGTTGACTTCCGATAGAGTTCCGGAAAGTTATCCTACTTCGGGGATTCCAAATCTGTTAGGAGAAGCTTCTTTCAAGAATTTGCTCCAAAGTTCGAAACAGAAAAGCAAACTTCGCATCAGAAAAAGGCGGGGCAAAAGTATTGAACCAAAAACTGATCCCTCATCCTCAAAGTTTGACTCGAATGTCGGCAAAACAATTTCCTGTTCCCAAAATAACCTGAAATTATGCCTGAGCAGCGACTGCAGTAAAAATTTAGGATGATTGGGGCTGGGATCTTTCTGGTGAGAAGACATAATGAATAGAATATTATATGGTGATACTGATTATAACTGACCACGAGTTGAGCTGCAACGATTCATAATTATATTAATTGTAATTTTACAGAGATGATTTTCAGTACCAATTAAAATGTTAATGATGCGAATGCAATGAACCTAAATTGAATTTCTGGTAATTGGATTTACCTTATTGTAGGAAATTAAGCACTCAGAAAATTAAGCACCAACGCCTCGAAAAGGGCTTAATTTCATGGTGCTTAATGACATGCTGGCTTAATTTTTGTAGGCCTTAATTTTCATATAATTTTGGGATTTTTAAATGTCAAAAATGTTCGATATTTTGCTATATTATGTACAGTGGTAATTTAGAACAATGGAAGCAAAGAATCTTAATAATAATTTAATGATGAATTGAAAATAATGGAATTATCAAATATCCTCGTCACAAGCGTCCTCCTCTCGTCTTCAGCTTCCACAAAGTCTTGGTTCTACATCCTTTTGAATCATCCTTGTCAGATCTTTAAAAGCTGTAGCTCTCCTTGATGTATGCAGAGATCATCAAAAGTCTGACCTGACTCTTGATCTACAGACCTCCTTGTGATTGGTGACGGAACTGTTCTTCAGTCAGAACTTAAATCTATTTAATATATATTTCATTAAATATATTTTACATTTTGTTGTAAAAATTTATAATTAAATTGAATTGAATCTGTTTTTAGATAACAGACACACATTAAAATTTGCATGTCATCTAATAAATTGTGAAAAATTTACTAAAAGCTACAAGTAATTAGGCCAACCTGAAATCATTAAGCCTTCATGTAATTAAGCACCATATGTGTTAAAAGGGCCTAATTTCATGGTGCTTAATGACGGTAGGTTTAATTTTTTGGTGTAATTTCCCTACAATAAGGTATATAATAACTGTGGGTCTACCGTGAGTTGACATTGAATTCGTATGAATAACTCAACCAATCCTCCAATTCGCTGCAAAATGCAAGTCATTGATAGCAGCCAGAATGTAAGGAATTTGTGACATTGGCTTATTTATACATCATTTTTTCAAAAAGGTTATAATGCCAATCTTTTCACATAAAAAGTTAGTTTGGACATCTGTGGTAACTAAAAAACTTTTTGAACTTGATATTACCTTATTTGTGGCAACTGAGGTTAAATATAGGCTGGATTTGAGCAAAAATGTCTTATTTACAAACTTTGGCCATTTAATGCATCAAAGAGTGTTTTTAATATACTCAAAAAGTATTTTTCTGATCTGAGGTCAAATCTCCACCTTTTAGGTCAAAATTTAGGAATTTTTCCCCGGTTGTCGGGAGGCTAACCCCAAACCAAATTTTTTAAAAAAACAGGAAGGGAAAATATTTCCCCACCAGATCCCAAAAAAAATCCCTTTTAAAAAAATTTTTATTTTAGGTGATCTTAGACAGTTTTTTTTCATTTTGGGATCAAAATAATTTTTCTTGTTTTTTTTGCTTTTTAAATTAAATTTTTTTACATCTAAAAAACCCCGGGTTTTACTTTTTTAATCTAAACATCAAAAAATGTTTTAATCCCCCCAAAGTTATCGTCCCAATCAAAAGGTCAAAAATACCCTTTTAAAATTTTGGGGGTTTTTAATTTTTTCCAGACTAAAAAAAGGCCCGAATTTTTTATAAAATCCAGGAAAAAGTTTTTCCCTCCTGAAACTACCAATCCCTCCATTTGAAAAATTTTGGTTTGGGGGATCCCAAACAGTTTCAAATTTTCCAAACAAAAAACTGGGTTTTTTTTTTTGGGTTTTTTGTTTTCTTGACTAAAAACCTTCCCACATCTGAAAAACCCGGGGGTTTTAAATTTTTTCCATTTTTTAACCCCATGGAAATCGTCCTTTTTAAAAAATTTAATCTTTAAACAAGAGGTCGGGAAAATACTTGGTTTGTTGGGGTTTTTGACCCCCGCATTTTAAAAAAAAAAAAACCCAAAAAATTCCCCGGGGGACATGGGTTAACCTACCTGAAACCAACAAAGTCCCTCGTCATAATTTGATGAATGTCAAGCAAAACATTTCTGTTCCCAAATAACTGAAATTCTGCCTGAACAGCAGCTGGTAAAAATTTGGGATGATCAGGCTGGGATCTTTCTGGTGAAGACACTGTGAATGAAATATTATATGTTGATACCAGTACAACTGACCACGAGTTAATTTCATAATTCAATTGTAATTTTACAGATTTCATTACCAATTAAATATTAATGATGCAGATACAATAGATTCAATTAATTTCAGGTTATTTAGATTACCTTATTGCTGAAGTAAGCACTCAGAAAATTAGCACCAATGCCTCGAAAAGCATTTGTTTCATGGTGCTTAATGCATTACGCTGGCTTAATTTTGTAGGCCTAATTTTCATATAATTTTGGGATTTTTAAATTGTCAAAAAATGTCTGATATTTTGCTATATTATGTACAGTGGTAATTTAGAACAATGGAAGCAAAGAATCTTAATAAATTTAATGATGAATTGAAAATAATGGAATTATCAAATATCCTCGTCACAAGCGTCCCTCTCCCTCGTCTTCAGCTTCCACAAAGTCTTGTTCTACATCCTTTGAATCATCCTTGTCAGATCTTTAAAAGTCAGTAGCTCTCTCTTGATGTACGCAGAGATCATCAAAAAGTCTGACCTGACTCTTGATCTACAGACCTCCTTGTGTGATTGGTGACCGGAACTGTTCTTCAGTCAGAACTTAAATCTATTTAATATATATTTCATTAAATATATTTCATGTTTTGTGCTGTAAAAATTTATAATTGAATTGAATTGAATCTGTTTTAGATAACAGACACACATTAAAATTTGCATGTCATCTGAATAAATTGTGAAAAATTTAATTAAGCCTACAAGTAATTAGGCCAACCTGAAATCAAGCTTCCTTCATGTAATTGGGCACCATATGCGTGTTAAAAGGGCCTAATTTCAGCGGTGCTTAATGACGTGTAGGCTTAATTTTTTGAGTGCTTAATTTCCTACAATAAGGTATATAATAACTGTGGGTTCACCGTGAGTTGATGATTGAATTAAGTGAATAACTCAAACCAATCCTCCAATTCGCTGCAAATGCCGATAGCAGCCAGAATGTAAGGAATTTGTGACATTGGTTTATTTATACATCATTTTTTTCAAAAAAGGTTATAATGCCAATTTTTCACATAAAGTTAGTTTGGACATCTGTGGTGACCAAAAAACTTTTTTGAACTTGATATTACCTTATTTGTGGCAACTGTGAGGTTAAATATGAGGCTGATTTGAGCAAAAAATGTCTTATTTCACAACTTTTGGCCATTTAATGCATCAAAGGAGTGTTTTAATACTCCAAAAGTATTTTTTTCTTGATCTGAGTCAAAATCACCTTTTAGGTCAAAATTTAGAATTTGTGACCTTTGTTGTCGATTTGAGGCTAACACAAAATCCAATTTTTTGATAAAAAAACATGGGAAGGAAGATATTTATCCTCACCTGAGATCTGCCAACAAACCTAATAAGTAAAATTTTGATTTGAGGTGATCTTAGACAGTTTCAGCTTCATTTTGGTATCAAGAATATGTCTTTTACTTGCTTTTGTTGCTGTTTTGAGGCTAAATTTTACGCGACATCTCAAAAACCTGGATTTTACTGTTTTTAGCCACTTAAACATCAAAGAAGTGTTTGAGTCCTCCCAAAGTTATCAGTCTCAATCAAAAGGTCAAAATATACTTCCTTGGTCAAATTTGGGAGTTTTTGACATTGTGTTGTCCATTTGAGGCTAAAATGGCCTGAATTTTTTGATTAAAATCCCGGGAGGAAGTCACTTAACCTCTCCTGAGAGCTACCAATCCATCCCATTGTGAAAAATTTGGATTTGAGGTGATCCTAGACAGTTTCAGCTTCATTTTGCAATCAAGAATCTGTTTTCATTGGCTTTTTGTTGCTGTCTTGAGGCTAAAACTGTGTCGCGACATCTGAAAACCTGGATTTTACAGTTTTAGCCATTTTAACCTCATGGAGGTGCTTCAGTCCTCTTAAAGAAATGTAATCTTAATCAAGAGGTCAGAATATACTTCCTTGGTTCAAAGTTGGGAGTTTTTGACCTTGCGTTGTTCATTTGAGGCAAAAACAAGGCCAAATTTTCAGATGAAATTCCCAGGAGGACATCGCTTAACCTCACCTGAGAGCCACAAATTCATCCCATTGTGCAAAATTTTGGTTTGAAGTGATCCTTGACAGTTTCAGCTTCATCTTGGTAACAAAAATATGTTTTCATTGGCTTCTGTTGTGGTCTTGAGGCTAAATTTGTGTCGCGACATCCGAAAACCCGGTTTTCGGAAAACGGGCCTGAGATTAACCCCTGAGGGACAACATAAAGAGGTAGGACCAGTTTAATGCCACCAACTTGTAGCCACCATGGGTACTACAAGTTGGTAAGACAACTTCAGGTCAGGCCCTCTCCCTCTGGGAATAATAGGTCTACGCTGCAGCGCGTACACCGCCTCTTTGACCAGACCACGGAAAAATAAAGCAGGTAGCCAGGATCTATCCATGTCAACTTGTAGCAGCCATGGGTACTACAGTTTGGTGTAGGATTGGTTTCTCTTCTGTGTTGGATATTGAGGTTAAGAAGGCCGGTCTACGCATACACCGCCTTCGATAACCTCAACCGGGCCACGAAGGACTTGACCTTTCCAGTGAAGACTCTTCTTATGTAAGAGGGTCTTCTCGAATTTTTGAGATAGGTCCCAAGGCTGTATCTCTTTTAGTTTTTGAGTTATGAGCTCTTTTGTGAGGGAAAATCGAGTGACTTTTTAGGTGGTTTTAACCTCATAAAATCTCAATGCAAGGTCGGATTTTGATAATTTTTGTTGCAAATGATAGATATCAATGAGTTCTTTCATATAAGACTGTTTCCAACCATCTGGGATGCCTATTTCACTGCACAGAAGCCTTTAAGTGTCAAAAATGGCCAACTTGCATTCTGGCTGCTATCGATGAAGTTCTCATGAATTCACTTTATTTCCTATGAATTTGCAACCTTGACTGTTTCATGTCTCATGAATTTCTATGAATACATTTGAGTATGAATACATTTGAGTTTATGCATATGGTTAATCTTAATTCGAGGTGAATTCAAGTAGAGTACAGTATCTTTTGCCAAACTGAATGAAACCATAGCCTTTTTTGCTTTTATACACTTGAAGTGATATTTCGTTGATTTATTTTCTAGATGATTAAAACTAGATTGTATATTATTATTTGTAAATGAAATTTTGTATTTCTTTGATGATTTGATCATTATTATTAATATTAAAACCAATGTCATCATTTTTAACTGTGATGTAATGTGTACTCTCGTGCTGAGTGTGCGCTGCAGTGTGTACTCTCCCGTGCGCCCAGTAACGAGTGTGCACTCTCTCGCACGCTGAGTGTGCACTCTCGTGCGCCGAGTGTCCACTCTCTCGTTCCAAGTGTGCGCGTGCACTCTCCCGTATGCCGAGTGTACACTATCGCACGCTGAGAATGCAATCTGCTCTCGTGCACCAAGTGTGCACTCTGCTCCAGTGCACTCTCTCGCGCGGCGAATGTGCGCTATCGTGTGCCGAAAGTGCACTCTCAGAACACGAGAGAGCGCACATTCGCCGCGCGAGAGAGTGCAAGTGCACTCTCAGTGCACTTTCGGCACAGTTCACGAGGGTGCACAGCCAGCGCACGAGAGTGTACAGTCAGCTTCAGCGCACGAGAGTGCACTTCGGGTACAGTACACGCAACAGGAGAGTGCACAGTGAGCCGAGTGTGCGCTCTATTTCGCCGAGAGTGCACTCTGCTCTCGTGCACGTGTGCGCTCTCTCCACTCTCGAGTGCCGAGAATGCACTCTCTCGTACCGAGTGTGCACACTCCCATGCAGAGTTTACACTCTCGTACGCCGATTGTTCACTCTCGTTGCTCTTGCGTCGATTGTGTACTCTCGTCCGCTGACTGTACACTCTCCTGCGCTGAGAGTGCACTTTCGCGCGCCGATTGTGCACTTTCATTTACCGATAGTGCATTTTCTCGTGCCGAGTGTGCACACTTCCAAGCAGAGTGTACACTGTACACCTCTCGTACGCCAGGTTTGCATTCTCGTGCGCCCGGTGTGCATTATCGTGCGCAGAGTGTGCATTCTCATGCGCTGAGAGTACACTCGTGCGCAAAGTGTGCATTCTCGTGCGCCGAGAGTACACTCTCGTGCGCAGAGTGTGCACTCTCGTGCGCAAAGTATGCACTCTCGTGCGCAGAGTATGCACTCGACGGACGTTGCCCCGTCTATTTCTTCTGACTGGATGGCGAGGTTGCAAAGTGACGTCCAAATGTGGAACGTTGCGCCGCGCGCGAGGGTAGGGTAACATCCTACGAAGTATGCACTCTCGTGGGCAGAATGCGCATTCTCGTGCGTAGAGTGTACACTCTCGTGCACTCTCTGGCGCAGAGTGTACACTCTCGTGCACTCTATAGCGCAGAGTGTGCACTCTCTAGCGCAGAGTGTGCACTCTCTACACTCTAGCGCAGAGTGTACACTGTGCACTCTCTAGCGCAGAGTGTACACTGTGCACTCTCTATCGCAGAGTGTACACTGTGCACTCTCTAGCGCAGAGTGTACACTGTGAACTCTCTAGCGCAAAGTGTACACTGTGCACTCTCTAGCGTAGAGTGTACACTGTGCACACTCTAGCGCAGAGTGTACACTGTGCACTCTCTAGCGCAGAGTGTACACTGTGCACTCTCTAGCGTAGAGTGTACACTGTGCACTCTCTAGCGTAGAGTGTACACTGTGCACTCTCTAGCGCAGAGTGTAAACTGTGCACTCTTTAGCGCAGAGACGCAGAGTGTACACTGCACTCTTTAGCGCAGAGTGTACACTGTGCACACTATAGCGCAGGGTGTACACTGTGCACACTCTAGCGCAGGGTGTACACTGTGCACACTCTAGCGCAGGGTGTACACTGTGCACTCTCTAGCGCAGAGTGTAAACTGTGCACTCTCTAGCGCAGAGTGTACACTGTGCACTCTCTAGCGCACAGTGTACACTGTGCAATCTCCAGCGCAGAGTGTACATTGTCCACTCTCTAGCGTAGAGTGTACACTGAGCACTCTCTAGTGTAGAGTGTACACTGTGCACTCTCTAGTGCAAAGTATATACTGTGCACACTCTAGCGCAGAGTGTACACTGTGCACTCTCTAGCGCAGAGTGAACGCTGTGCACATTCTAGCGCAGAGTGAACACTGTGCACACTCTAGCGCAGAGTGTACACTGTGCACTCTCTAGCGCAGAGTGTACACTGTGCACTCTTTAGCGCAGAGTGTACACTGTGCACTCTCTAGCGCAGAGTGTACACTGTGCACTCTCTAGCGCAGAGTGTACACTGTGCACTCTAGCGTAGAGTGTACACTGTGCACACTGTAGCGCAGAGTGTACACTGTGCACTCTCTAGCGCAGAGTGAACACTGTGCACATTCTAGCGCAGAGTGAACACTGTGCACACTCTAGCGCAGAGTTTACACTGTGCACTCTCTAGCGCAGAGTGTACACTGTGCACTCTTTAGCGCAGAGTGTACACTGTGCACTCTCTAGCGCAGAGTGTACACTGTGCACACTCTAGCGCAGAGTATACACTGTGCACTCTCTAGCGCAGAGTGAACACTGTGCACATTCTAGCGCAGAGTGAACACTGTGCATTCTCTAGCGCAGAGTGTACACTGTGCACACTCTAGCGCAGAGTGTACACTGTGCACTCTCTAGCGCAGAGTGAACACTGTGCACATTCTAGCGCAGAGTGAACACTGTGCACATTCTAGCGCAGAGTGAACACTGTGCACACTCTAGCGCAGAGTGTACACTGAGCACTCTCTAGCGCAGAGTGTTCACTGTGCGCTCTCTAGCGCAGACTGTACACTGAGTGCTGAGTGTGCACTCTCTCGTATGCCGAGTGTGTCTTTTAACTTGAAATTCACCATCGTTTTTGTACATGTACAAATTTCAACAACATCATTAATCAAAATGAAGTTAAAATGGTGACACTATGAGTATGAATAACTATACGTTTCAAGGAATCAAAACAAAAATAACGTAATATTTATCATTGATAAAAGTTTAATCTGGCATAGCACCCACGAAAATCTGCGATGTCATATTCATTGATCACATCAGAAAAGTTGGCGAAAGGGCCGCAAGAGTTGCCGATCTTGTCCGTTGGATCCATCTCTTGCTATTATAATTAGATGATCTAAAATGGACACTATCACCTAATGCTTATTGACACTATTATATATTACATAATGGGCAGTCTAGGGGAACGCCGACTTTCCTTCGGCGGACCTAAGGCGGACTCACTTTATAATCAGACCTATGGAAGACTCTAATCGGGGAAGGATTAGGATTGGGATGATTATAAGGGTTAGGGTAAGTATTACGGTTCTAGTTGGAGCAGCAAATAGAGCTTTGGTTAGGGTGAGTCCGCCGAAGGAAAGTCGGCGTTCCTCCAGACTGCCTATTATATTTATTCTCTTCAAATCATCCAGATGAATTAAAATGGGCATTGATCACGTCCATTGAAATCTAATCTAAATCTAATTTAATATGATGGAAAATGAAATCAAAAGAAACTTTGTCGTTTCATCAATGTCTATTGGACTACAAGGAAAAGATCTGCAACTCTTCATAACCGTAACGGGGAACAGATAACGTATCTTGGGAACACCCCTGATATTTTGGAAAACAAGTTTTTGAGATGAGTAGAAAATAAAGGCTTTGTCATGAAGCAATAATTAGCTAATTTGAGATTGGTTTTGAGTCCATAAAGGATTAGGTCACACTCAACACTCATACTCATAGGTGCAATATTGCCCAAGTGAGGCATTGGAGCAGAAATATGGTTCAAAATAGAAATTTGATAGGAAGGAGAAAGAGCTTAGCTTTTGCTTCAAAATTTCTCGACGAGCTGAGCAGTTTTGGCCAAAATTTGGACAATACTGCACCTAAATGGACTCAAGACCACCCCATATTGATACATGAACAGGCCATCATCCATCATGGCAAATTAATATCCCAAACTCATGTTTTCCACAATATCAGGGGTGACTCCCCCTAAGTAATTTTCAATTTACCGCAGATTCTTGTGGAATTAAACTCACATGGGAAGAGGGACATGCAACATATAAGGTGTGTTTATTAAAAGACAAAACATTTGATTGGTAAGCTGTAGTTAATTATAAGGATCATGTGATTATCTGGATTTACAACATTAAATCAAAACACCCACTCCATTAGATTTACCCTTGACCGTATAGATCAACCTCAAAGTAAAGTCATAATTAAAACATAACAACAGAAAATCAATAAAATAGTAACCAATATGTCAGAAGATCCAAGAATGACATGGAACTTCAGCGCTTCATGGTGAACATGATTTAAATTCAACACTTCAAGTTCCACAGCCTATATAGATGTACCATAGGTAAAAGGTAATGAAATGTCAGAGCAGAAACATTCTCGGATCTCTAAACATTTGCCAGTACACGTAGAACTTATAAGGAGACCAGGATATAGGTCTCACTTCGTTCATTCTCAGTCTACAATCAATTTCAATATTTCAAGTATTAACTCCGGAACAGAAGTAGGCCTCATATGGGGTGATGGTGCTATTGGAATCAATACTAGATTCACTCGTTTGTTTGTGGCACTGAACAATGAACATTAACAAAGCTGATCAGGAGCAGGACTCCACAGCAGACCTGGAGGGAGCATCTGTCCGCAGTCCCCCCGCCGGGAACTCCCCACTTTTACACCTTCTCTTGGGAATGACAATACACGTTCCGTGCTGGATGATGGGCATTGACATCCGGTTACCAGGGGACCCAGAGTCTCCAGGGGGCTGGTTGCCAGGCAACCCCACCCCACCACCAGCTTCCTCATGGTCCAGCACAAACTTTATCTCCTCGTTTACTGACGTCTTACTGCTCTGCTTCTCAGGACGCGGGGAGAGGAGTCTCTCGATTATCTTCTTGATACTCGCGCAGATCTTCTGTTTGCCGTGACGGAGTTTAGTGTGGTCCTTCTTCGACTTGTGCTCTTTCTTCGGTTTGGTGTTGTGGAATTCTGAAATGTTCAAATGTAGGATGTGTTATTGTGTTTTACGACTAAGAGGGATGAATTGATCATGTGTTCTTAACACCGCCTCATTTGTTCACTAGTCACTCAGGAAACAAGGGTACAAACTACAAACGTGTAAAGTGATGGGGTTCGAGAATAATTCCAAAGCCAAAAAACTCATCTATTCCTAAATGAAAATTGCGATTTACAGTGCTATATTTTAATAGTTTAATAAATGCTAGTCGGGAGAGAACCGATGGGCTTGTGAGACAACAAGAAATAGGAAATCTAAGAAAATATAAATAACCAAGATTTCAAACTTCAAAGCAGTGCTATTTCACCTAGCTGAAAACATCATCTTCAAGTTCAATCGTTTCGTCAACTAAACAGTTCATAGATTGAAGGGTTCTACCGTTCTAGACTCGAACATTTCATAATGATATCGAAAAAAATGTGATTTTTGAGTCCCTTAACAGCGCGAAGTTGTTGAAGCGCGATTTGCACTATTTCTGTAATCAAAAGAAAAACACTTTCGACTACGGTTAAGACTCTACAACGCTAAAAGATGAGAATGAAATACCACCCAGTGGGACTGCTGACTGACCTATGTTGTTGGAAGTAACGTAATCCACCCAGGGCTGGGTCTGTTTGATCTTCTTGATCCTCTTGATGGTTGCGTTGTCCATGCTCTTAGCTCGGTCTCGAGACTTGAGGTTCTCTGCCTCGTTACGCACCTGCAATACACAGAGTTTAGAAGTGATATCGTGATATGTGACAGAGATATTCATTTCAATTCAGTATTTACCCGGTTAGACGGACAGTTGACACAGATTATTGGGTTGTTCAAATGACAGAGAGCACGATACGCCACGGGTGAGGCCACTCCAAACTTGAAAAGGAATATTTGTATGCGCCTTAACCCCAACATTCAACAAAATATTCTGTTTACCAGGTTTCTATCAGCAAATAACATTAGATTGACCATAAGGATTAACCAAGTATTTCATGAATCACTGATTATCTGTGTAGTGTTTGAAGTGGCCGCAAAACCACCATGCTTTAACCAACAATGCTAGTGCTAAGGACATCGCTTTCAGGTAGAAACTGCTAACGTACACTAGAATTCTTCTTAGTGAAACTTTAACCAGAATTTCATCTTATTTGGTTGATTCATAGTAACTTTCCCAATTTCAATTTTATTTAAGTATTTAGTCATGAAATAGTCATGAAACTAAAATTGTATGATTTCCATATAAATGAGATTGTTCCAACATGGACATTGTTCAACATGGACATTGTCCAACATGGACAATGATTGATGAAGTTAAATGTCTAGTGCTTTATCCCAGGGACATTAATCTGACATTATGTCCCTCATGCATATAACAACACGAATCTCACAGATATTTAACACCTGCAACTCACTAACCAGCTGAACTATCTGAAACTGCAGGGGAGGATGGGTTATCTTTTCAAGAAAAAACTATCAGGGCAGATCACAAGGGCAGGGAAAACTATGTTAGGGTACGTCTGCTTCCCACGACACCTACTAATCCAGCACGACATTTCACAGTTACCACCCCATGACATTTTCGTCACGTAACAGTCACAGCGGTTCTTTAACATCAAGACATTTGTGTGAAGCGTTATTCTCTTATCAGCAGTTTTTTAAGTTTAAAATTCCTTTTTCAATTGAAAATCATCAAATCAGTAAATCATGCTTTTTAAACCACTCATTACTTTGACAAACACTTAGAATTTTATTTTAAAACGTCACACCCAGAAGGATGAACACAGCACTAACCTCTATCTGCACTACACAGCTTCTGACAACACCACCGCCCACTGTCTTCCTTCTGAAACTCGGATTACTTTTGATCCTGTGCACTACGGCCTCCTTGACCCGACTTTGGATCTCGCAGTCCCCAACCACTCCCTCCGCTATCGTTTCCACTTCGTTCTCCAGGTCAGCAGGGTAATACGGACCGTCCGCACTCAGATCGTCAGCACGGGGGCAGATGATGTCACGCGCTGCACAGATTATCTCACGCGACGTGAAGTCACGTGAGCTGATATAGTCGCGTGAGCTGACATCATCGCGTGAGCTGAGGTCCTCGCGTGAGCAGGCCGTTATTCGCTGTGGGCATGACAACGCACGTGACGTCACGCTGCACGTGATGGAACTGTCACGTGCTATGTCACGTGGGACGAGGGAGTCTCTTATCACTATGGAGGGAGCTTGCACCAAGGAATTCTGCGTTGTCATGGTTACAATGACGTCACCAATGCCGTCAGACGTGGTGACGTCATGACTGCACTGAGCGGAGGACGTGATTATAGGGAGGGTGGAGGAAGAAGTGTTGATTTCTGAGGATACGGACTCTTCTGTCTTCTTCAACTGAAAACACAGACAATGAGAGGGAGTTACCTGGGGGTTGCGATAAAGATTATAGATATCATTTTCTATGTTCCCCGCTGATCTCAGGAATTGGTCCCGATAGAAACAGATCAAAACGTTAAACCCGTTAACGAACTTAAACTAGTACTACAGTAGCATGCACTTCGCATCATCACACTCCCTCACAAATCACCCTTTTCCTTTATGTCCCTTACCCTTACCTGGACGAGTAGGTCGGGGAGGAGGACTCTGTTCTCCTCGTGACTGGAGGGGGACGAGGGGACACTGTGACTGCACCCCGTCAACTCGTTCATCTTCATCCACTCAGACACCTTCTCGTTGCCGTCAATAGGCCGGTCTATCACCCCCTCCTCCACTTCAACACCGTTCTGATGAGGGAGGATGGGTTATTGGGGATATTGATTAAACGGAAAATGGGTTAGGGATAAGTGGTATATTGCTATGCGATCGACTGAAATGAATAAGAGTGCACAGTATAAATATGATAACGAGAATGAATAATACAGCCCCGTTTATCCCACCTGATGATCTGATATCGTGCAGGGTATCACCAACTCATCTCTATACCCGTACTCCTTCAACCACCGCTCAGTGATTAGCTTCTGTTCTGAGATCTGAGGGCAACGAGCCAAACGCCTCTTAGCATGGATACCGTACGTATTGTTATACCTGTGATAGGTAGGGGATGATTATTTTACTACAATTCTTGTTGTTCCTAAAATCTAAATTTTAAAGAACAATACAGAGTTCAGACTATTTCTCTGATGTATGAAAATTGAACGGATATTTCCGCACATATTTGGAACAATAACAATGGCAGTGACAAATAATCGTTCTATCTATTACATTCTACAGAGGAAGTGAGATACCTGGCTTCTAGGATACCATTGTACTCGACCAGCTGCTGAAGGAACCCAGTGTTGGGCTTGACACAAGGTCGTATCTTCTTGACGTAATCCTGGGCCACTGTGATGTTCATCGAGTACTCCTTCATGATATAAGCTATAACCTGGGAAGGGAGAACGGATTCAGACAAAGAGGAACAGGGACGAAGATAAAAACCGTGTATTGCCTGAAATACCCCAAAGTTAATTGAGATCTGATGTAAAAGAATGGAGTAATGCCGTAATGGTGATTGCGATCATTGTCACAAATGTTCATCAACCAAAATAATGAGAGCAGAGAGGGACAAAGTACAAATGCTCAACAAAAGAACCCCCCACTTACACAGTGGTTTTGAAATATGCAATGTGTTCCACTTACACAGGAGGCTGAGCGGGACACGCCCATCCGGCAGTGCACGAAGACTTTCTTGTTCTGCCGCTTAGCGTCCTTGATAAAGTTGTACGTGTCATCCCAGTAGGGCTGCAAGTGGCTCACCTCTTCATCCCTTATCCTGGAAGAGAGATGAATGTAAGTAGCGTAAAGAAACATGAAAAGTGGTGAAATCACTGCTGATGTTACCAATGATTTGGTTACGTTAGCCAATGCCTGGCATTTTTAAGCCAACTCTAGTACAATTCCTATTTCAAAACCTGATAGTCTTGTAGATAAACTCATGACTGAAGAAGTTAGCAATCTCCATCGTAACGTTGAGTATGTGAGTAATGCCCGTTGTCTTCAGCTCAGTGAGATTGCTCGCATTCCACTCATTCCCAAGATACAGGTAGTCAAATATCTTGTTCGGGGGCTCGGAAGACTGACCGAACACTTTCACTATCTGAATGATGATGTCTCAAATTGCTGAACTTACATCATAACTCAAAATTTGAGTATCCCAATCATAGCACATGGAATCACATTATTTAAGCGGATGTATAAACCCAAATATCTGAAGAAAACAAATATCTGAAGAAAACAAATATCTGAAGAAAACAAGAATCTGAAGAGTGGAGAAAACCCGAAATAATTAACGTCAGAGAGCTGTATCTGTTCGTCTATGAAGCGTTTGTAAGGGGTCAAGTTGACATTGAACTCGTCCTCGAGTTGTTTGCGTATTTCCAGACAGCTGGCGTTGTCCAGGTCGATGGTCATGATGATGTCCTTCATTCGTAGTAACATCTTCTCCATCAACCGCTTTATGTTCTCACTGTGAGGGGTCATGTGGAGTGAGATTTATTACTACTTTTAACGGATGTCAGATCTGGCCAGAGATCCGGCCAGTCCCCCAGAGTAGGAGGGACTGCCCCAGGGTCAGATCCCCCAAACTGGGGACTGTGGGCGGAAACGAGTGTCATACTTCTCCTGTGGCTGGTGCACCTAAGGCATCCCATTTTGATTGAAGCTTGGAAAGCGAGATTGAAATCGTGCATTATTTCAAATAACTCACTCCTTAAATTCATGTGTTCCAATCTGATGTTCAATCTGCGAGTTATCTTCCCTGGAATACCATCTTTATTTAGTAATCATGTTCATCATGTAATGTTTACATGGCATTTTACACAGCATTACGATAAAATCACTCCAGCAGAGTGATAACTTCCCAACAAAACACGTCAGGACTGTAACTTCCACGCTACTAAACACGCCAGTACTGTAACTTCCACCCTACAAATCACGCCGCGACTGTAATTTCCACCCTACAAAACACGCCAGGACTGTAACTTCCACCCTACAAATCACGCCGGCACTCACCACTCGTCCTCTGAGTCGAGTACATCAGGCAGTTTGGCAGTGTAGCACCCGGTCCAGGTGTGGTGGTTCTTACTGCCCGGGAACAGGTTGAGTTGTCTGGCGTTCTCTATGCTACAGTTCAGATACGAGTACGATACCCTGATAATTGGGAACAGAGTCGTTATATCTGATTTTGGTCGAGATATATCACAGTTCAGATACGAGTACGATACCCTGATGAATGGGAATGGAGGAAGTCAGACGTCAATCGTCATATCCGATTTTGGTCACAGTATATCGCCAACAAAATCATTAATAACACTAGTTCATACAATTAAATTTGAGACATGAAGATGTCTTATGTTGGACGAAGAAATGAGTTGTTAGTGACAAACGAAGATATAGTTTATCTTGTTTCAGTACAACCGAGTCAAAAGAAAATGAATAAATCACACTTCTCATTAAACTATGCGAATTGCGACTCATATTTAACGACCCTTTCCACGAAATCAGTAATTACGCCTAATTTGGATAAGTAGGTTTTTCTTGATCTCTTTTCTCATATAACGAAAAACCACTTAAATCTGACATAAATATGTCCCAAATAACCCCAGTTGAACTTACCACAGAGCCTGCAAATTGACAGGTTTGAAGATGTACTGGATATCGTTTTGAGAGGATCTGATCTTTATTCCTCCGTCCCCGTCCATCTCTATACTAATTGCTTCTGTTACTGGCAGTGCTACTGCTACTGTTATCTCACCTTGGCAATCAGTGGGCGACTGGGGAAGGGACGGGAGTTAGAGGGGGGCTGTATGACATGGGAATTGGGGACATGTAGAGGGCTTTGCCCCGTTAAGCTAGAGGCTGTGCCTCTTTTAGCATAGGTATAAGATAATAGGTCAGTTCAGACTGCGTACCATTAACAATCACCATTTTACATGTGTTTTTAGTTTTATTCTCTCAATTCGGATCAGGTTCCTACCCCCATTGCACACCAGCATCTCACCTCAGCGTGGTTAGGGCAGGGCGGGGCACTCTCAGGCAGGTTGCTGATGTTGATCCCCAGAATGGCGTGCTCGTGAACCTCCTCGTCCTGGCCTGGGTCCAAGTGGGAGCCCACCATGATCACCATGTACCGCTTCTTGCTGTCCGAGCTCTTCACTGCCCCGGGAACCACCTACCAGGAGGGGAGGGGGTTATCAGCTGAATATGATTATGACATGATTTTCCAAAGCTTCTGATGATAAACTCCAACCTCTTGGGTTACCATCAGGTATCATTCCTAACAAGTTTCTCGTTATTTTTTCTATACACTATTATCCACACATGGAAAATAGCTACTGGAGCTGCTCCAAACGACATTGGCATGAGCTTCAAGAAGAATCTAAGGCTAGGCCTGAAGGTAGCTGTCCCCAGCCTCAACTCTAAAGCCCAAAGATCCGTAGCAACCCACTACCACAACTCCTTTGGAGTGAAAGCAGCCCTTCTCTGGAACCTTCTTCCCAAATCTGTAAACGAACAGTCCACACTTGACTCATTCAAAGTGGCTCTGGGAAGATTTCTTGAGAGCTTTCCCGACACACCTCCAACAACAGGTTACACTGCTGTAAACAGCAACAGCCTTCTTGAATGGAATCTTCAGAGATGTTCCAGAATGGCAGGCTTGGAAGACTCGCATGTTGACGTCGCCCATCTGTGATCCCGGCTAAACGGACTCTAAGGTACTCTAAGGTAAGGTACTATGGGAAGGTTTAAAATTTTCCCCGGAAGTTTTTACGTATGTGAGTTCCAAAAGCCCCTGCATGGCCGCTTTTTTTTCTTTCTTCAAGATAAGGGTTATGCAAAGCACTTATGATGCATGAAGCTATGGATAATCGTTGCCCAGCCCTTTCACTTACTTTCGACCTATGAGCACACTTACCAGTTAAAACAGATGAGAAGAGAAAGGGGTACAAAATAGCCATAATTTTGTGGCAGCCCAATTTTAGGACAATTTGATGCACAAAAATAATTAGTGCGGTGCGGAAGTGCTTCTAGAAAATAGTTACGTACATTGATCTAACAAATTACATCTCATAGTTTTGACTCTTCGAAGTCAAACGCACTTTTGTAATTGGCAATATCATCATAAAAGTAAGTCATTAGCTATTATCATTTGTTAATGACTACATTATCCTTGCTGCAACTTTACGATAATAACTTAATAATATCTGATAAAACATCCGTGTCTGCTTTTACTTGTCTTAATTTCTTACCTAATGACTTAAATCGACAACAATAAATTTTGTCAGGCACTAGCAGACAAAATTACAGCGATTAGGAAGATTTACTTCTGCTGCTGCATGCTATTATATGAAAGGTATTTAATGGATAATGATAATGTAAATCAAGGAATAAAATTGATGATCATTTAGAAGTCTGTGATGTAAATTATGCAAATCAAAATCCTGGAATTATGCTTGAATGGGCATTTATGTTTGAACCCATGATCATCAATAATAAAGTTGTCTATCTTTCAATCTGGATGAAAAACTCTCGTCTTTAAAGATAGATAAATGTTGGGAATTCAATAAAGTGAATTTTCATTACAGATTACAGACAGTTAAGTATGAATTTTCAATTACCAGTTGGATGGAGTGTTCTAGGTGCGAAGGACGTTGTGCTGAAGGTTGGGGCATCACTTCGTCCAGGATTCTTTGGGTGATACATTTTATCAAACCTGCAGGTGTGAAATTGGATTTAGTACAATTAGGGAATTGGGAAGTTTTATCAACCCGAGATTGTTATGATCATTAATATCAGTAGCCAATGCTACAGAAAATTAAGTAAGCAGTAGTAAGAAAAGTAGCACCAATTACTACACAGGAAGTTGTTAAGAAGAATGAGTCAATCACGGTATAATGCTCAATATTCTTAAGATTGATTGATGGACACCATTTCAAATAATCATGACCAGCTACATCAGCTACAAAAAGCAGTATCTAATTCATCTGCTGACATATAGAACAATGACATGTAAAACTACAGGATAACGAAAACTTGGATAAAGAACGGGTGTATGCTTGTATGAATGTATTGAACGTATAGTGTAGTGATTACATTTACGTTAATGATTTAAAAATACCACACCAATTCTTGCTCACCTCCCTTGAATGGCAGAACTAAAAAATGATTTCACGTGGTTAAAACTTAGATGTAGGTATAAAGCATTCTATTAGAATGGTAGGTGTATACTACACACCATGCAATGTACACGCTTCACGCTGCATAATGTGATACTGTGAAGTCCAACTCATGGCAGTTGGCACTAATGCCAGGTTCTGTAGAAATTAATTGCATGAAAAGAAAGGTGTTCAGTACAATAGCTGCTCCTCTACTCACTCTTTTCCTGATCAGACAAGCTGTGCACCAGACCAGGTATGTTCCTCGCGAAGCTCTTAGCTGTGAGTATACTCTCCACGCTGTGGCTGAAAGAAAGGAGTTGTAACTTGACACTGGTAATCACTCAGCACCTGCGGTGCTTCAACCCACTCATAATTAAATGTGTATGTGTGATTCAATACATTATGTTTCGGAGGTCTTTGTTTTGTAGCTAAGGATGACTGCAACAGAAGCGCCAATTTAGCCGATTCGCGTGAGGCGCGCGCGTAACGTAATTTGAACTGTTGCAGTCGCTGCTGAAAAGATGGATTTTGTACCGTGTAAACGTACCAAAAACTAGCAATATAATAGCGCGAACAATACCACCATTCTTCACTCTGTTTGTGAAGTTGATATATGTACCGCACTGTGTACCTCCACATTTCTACAGTTTATATGAGGCCATAACAATATCTCATGATGTTGATAACACATTTCATAATTCATTCTTAACAAACGCCATCATGAGTGATGATAAGATTGGAGGTTTCCAAGAAAAGAAGAAAAGGAGAATTCGCAATGGCATCTGGCCAACATACGCGATGAATTAAATCCCTCGATCCAACCTGACGTTTGTCGTATGTGCCAAAGTGAAGCGATTATTCTACACCATATACAAAATCTTTGCCAACTCTTCAGATTCTCTGATACTCAAATGGATATATCCTGATTTGCACAGTGCACTTTTCCACAAAGTTGCCAACCTGCAAGTTCTACAACCTATATTGATACAAATCGTCAGGGATACTGCAAGAAAATTTAAGTTTGGAGGTACGTACCTACGTTTTGATATACTGATTGATATGTTAAACGAAAGTGAGCAGGGATGCAGCGATTTTTGAGTATCAACATCGTTTCTTCTAAAAAATGATAGACCAATGTGTTTCTTAAAGATTGACGTGAAAGGATTTGGGGAACAAAAAGGGGAAAGGTGTAGAGGCGATGTGTCCCAGAGATGGTAGGACATAACACCACCCGGAGTCCCGGAAATAACACCACGTTAGAGCGGAAATTACGCGATGGGGACGTTTGTGCGGACCATACGTCCTAACCCTCTAATTGTGTCACAGGATTACGCACGAGCGTCCCTTTCGCATAATTTGTGCTCTAAGGTGGTGCTTTGTCCGGGCGGTGTTTTGTCCGCGCACTGTCCAGAACTCGGACGAGATGAACGTGTTTAAGGAAGTTATAAAGGACTAAAGTTACGACTTACGGGTGTCATAAAACAGGAATTATACCCTCTCAAGCTTGTTTTAGCGACCGTGTTTTAGTCTACTTAAGCGTTGAATACGGTCGAGACCCGAGTGGGAAGAAACGCTGTTTTTTGTCAGAGAATAGTAGGTCTCAGCTATTTCCGGTTTGGGTGTAGTCCGGTTCCATGATCTCGGCTGTGACCGTATACCTTCGATAAAGAACTCGGCAAGCCTCGTTCATTATCCAAAATCCAAATTACAGTCTCGACTGTCGCCTCGACCATGTAAGTTGCGGTATACGGTCACCACTTCGACATGTAACTGCTATTATTAACTAGGTCCTAAATTTGAGTAGAAAGTCAGGAGACGGAGGGTCAAGGGTATCAGCATTGGCTGGTGGAAGATCAATCTGGTTTATTCTAATCTACAAATCACAGTACAAATGTTAGGTACCTTGTTTCGATCGACTCATGTCTCTGTGTTTTTTATTATATGGTCCGAGGCAGAATCGAACTTCCGCAATCAAAATATTGTAGGTAGGTAGGTATGTTGTATGCAGTATGGGCTACTTTCAGATGATACTATAAGCTTGTCATTGTTGTTCTAAGCAATCCTAGGTTGCTAAGTTAATCCTTAGTACTTTGCTAAGAGTAAGGTGAAGTACTTACATTAAACTTTCCGTTATAAATGATTGTGTGAGAGCATGAGTGCGATGCCAGTCACTGATCCGGATTGTAATCTTACACTGACTTTCTCGCTTGAAATGTCTTGAATAAGAGGCATTAAATTTGAGATGATTATAATGACAGTTGGACTGCATATCACCGAGAGCTAGAGCGAGCAAGTGTTGATATAAGTAACATCTCACACTTCAAACGCCAGTGTCAGCAGGATACGCTAGGTGGTATAAAGCATATGTAGCATTGTAGTAGCATTGCTCGAACACAGAGCCTTGCCCGAACACAGTGTGAGTATGAACAGTATCAGACTATCAGAGAGTGGGTAGTAAAGATGATCATTAGATCAAGTTAATTAGTACACCCATTGTATCCCATACGAATACACCCATTCCTTGCTGATACACTCAGGCTATATACTACCCAACCTCTGTTGTTATTATCCTATTATCCCACACATAGTACGTGACATCGTAATGTGATACACCCTCGCTACTTGAAACAATACACCGCTAACCACCCGTGCCTTATCAATAGACTCCCCACTAAAAATAGCCTGATATTCGGGTTACAACCCTTTCCCCTGTGCTAATGATTCTCGGTAACAATTTAATAACATCGCGCAAGATCATCAAAGAGAAGAAATCGAGGCATGATTGTATGATAGTATGATTTCTGGGTTATGGATAAGATGGTAGTTCCAACTCAGCGAATTACCAGTCCAATTCACCAAATTACTAATCTGATTCACCAAATCACAGACAGAAATTGGAATTGTGACAAATCAGAATATTATTTATTTGAGCGAAAAAAGCGATATAATAAGTCATGAGAATGAACGATTAACTAACGAATGGGAGTGTTATATCGAAAATTATCACACGAGGCGTCAGTCGAGTTTGACAATTTTCGATATAACACGATCCATGAGTTAGTTAATTGTATTATCACCCGACCCTACTTGGCTAGACCTAGCTGCTTCTGATTTCGGTATTTACGCTGCCTATATCAGGATTCTAGCTCTTTTCTTCAGATTCAGCCAGGGGCCAGCCATGCAACAGTATTTTTCCACTCGGGTCTGACGACCCGTCTGGATTGAACGCCTTTATAGATTTGCAAGTGCTCCTTTATCAAAATTTCTTTCAAGTTTTTTCTGCATTAATTTTTTCGGGATGGCACATACCCAGATTTGGTTTATATTTGCTCTATTTGCCTTTTAGAAAATTTTTGCGCGCCACTATACAGTAGTTTTAAAGGGGTGATATATCGATAATTATCACACCCGAATTATAATCACGGGAGGGTGATAATATAGCTTATTAAACGATCATCATGATCAAGATATATTTTATCAGAATAAATCTTTTTCAGAAATTAATTGTACTGGCGTAAATAACTTAGTTTTTTGCTTTGAATCTTTCTTTGAAGTTGAGGGGATTATCCTGAGAGATGAACCTGAGAATGTGAGTTGTAAACTTGCTGCAGATACGACTTACGAGAAGGAGAGTTGAGAGATCAGTGAGGATCTCAGTTACAATTCTGTGACTCTTATCGCTAGAGCATAGATGCCAAAAGTCAAACTTTGGCAGAACAGCATTACACCCCGAAAAGAAGGGCTAAAGCAGTAGCCAATAAAAAGCAGAGCACATTAGAGAGAAATTTCCTTATTAGATTTAACTCGCCACACTGCATTTGAAATTTCTAATATTAATCCGAGGTAATGTTATACCTACTTACGGCTATAGACCGTTTATTACTATAACTAAAAGATCCAAAAAGTAGGGCAGAACAGACCAAAGGCAGAGCAAAACAGGGCATGGCAAATTCAAAAAAAGCTGGGCATGGCAGGGCACCATGCTAAAAACAGGGCTGCTATGGGTGTCAGGCAGGATTCCTTGATTCAAAATTGCTTGAATTATAATTAAATGAGTTCAAATTTGATGGATTGGGATGACATGAGTGATAAGATTGAGACAGAATTGTGTTAATTTGGATGACATTTGATGGAAGTGTGATATAGATTTATATACCAACCTAAGAGATTATAAGAATAGTTATTGGTCGTGTAACAGAGTGGAGTGCCGAAGGCACGACACGATGTTACACGACCAATAACGCTCTTATTTTTCGCTATCGAGATAAGAGGGATCGATTGCCGTCAAAAAAGTTGACCTAAATGCATGCATTCATGCATTTTCATTCACGTGACTTTGTGCACCAATAGCAGCCCGCTACGGGCCTCCCCTGACCCTGTCTCGTGGCATTTGAGCTTCTACTGGTGACTTCAATGCAGTTACATTACTGGCTGATATGTCTGCCACGTCAGTTCCGCGTGCTACGCATAATTCACTCTAGAACACGTGACCCGGTCATGTTGAATGGAGGAGAAAATACGAGATTTATGGAACGGCAAGCTCAGGAGGATCAGCTGCGGTATTTGTAATTGATAGGAAGTAAATGCAGTCACTTCAGAAATTTTTATGGATTGTGCGCTTGCTCTCCGCATTTGCTGTTGACTACTAATGTTTGAATCATTTTCTGCTCCAGAGTTCACAATTAGTATGAATCATGTGCACTCAACTACATAAAGCGTATGATGGAACAAAAACATGTTAATTACTAAAAAGGTAGTACCCATGTCACGGCAAAATCCATTTGTCTCGTGGTTATTGTAGCATTTCTGTAATCTACACCATTCGCAACGCCTTTGATCGTATCCATGAATGAATGAAGTTCCAATTATTACGGCATAGGATAAGGAAATAAGAATTGGATTCTTTTTAAAGCAATCATTACGTGATTATACTTATTCTTAATTTCAATACGTTTTTCATAACCTGCCGACGAAAAATTCTAACTATACCGTTTCAGGATTCTCCTATGACGCAACTATGCTCTTCCCCTCTCGTGTGACATCCAGAATATTCATATTGGCCCTTATCCAAGTTTTTTTACTCCATAGGTAATAGATACCATCATGTTTCACGTACATGGGTGCAGTAACTTTGCCTTGATATGAGCTCATTATTAGGTATCAAAGTAGCAAGTCCATTACATACAACCGCCAATTTTTCGTGCGTGGATATTTGTACATTTGCTATAGTAAGTTGGGAATCGGATTATTCTGATGGGGCGGGTCAAGTCATAGTCACGTGACACGGTCAGGTGACACAGTCACGTGGTAACTGCCTGCCACAAGATCCGTCACGTGGTCACCACGTGGCCGCTAGGTGGCTACCACGTAGAATTTTGTTTGATTTATGAATTTGGATTCCGTAATTTAGGATTGCATGATTAAATTTGCCTCACCCTACATTTGTGTTAGTAGAGTGAGGCAATTGCTTGGATGAATGTATATCATCATAAATAATAAATTTAGAACAAATTGAAAAGTATTAGCTTTAAAGTTATAACATTGCTTGCATGAATTAACAATTAAATGAAATTATTCATAATCACTATGATAAATTCTTGAATGTTAAATTATGTGAACATACCTTCTAGAACGGTCTGATGTAGAGTGAACTTCAGAATCCTGATTAGAGAACACTTCAACCTCACCCATATCACCCTCCATGTTACATGTCCCTATGGTCTCTACATTGTCTAACATTTGATGCCTCCCACTCCAGCCAAGTCATATCAACATCACTGTTAACTACATTCTGCAGTAGATATCTCCCTAGTGAGGCAAGAAAGTTAATACCCAACAGAGAAGGTACCTGTCATCAATGATAATGAATTATTTTGTCATTAATAAATTAACAATTTCTCATTACAATACATTACCTACAATTGTCATTACAATTGTCATCGCAGCATACTAACCCACTAAATTATTATCTTTGGGATACAAATACAGTCATCTTTGTACAGTCAAGCCACAAAACTTTCCAACAGCTCTTTCCTTAGATTTTGACAGGATCCAAGTGAGATACCTTTATCAGAGATCTAGGCAGATCCAAACAAATGATAATGAGACACCAAAAATGATATGGTGTAATGAAAGCCCCAAACCCACTAAATTGTTTTTAAAATCTAAATACTTGTTTGGGTACATCAGTAAGGCGAAGGAGTTTGAACAATGACCAAATACTAACTTGAAGTGCACTCTAAGCTAAGACCTAAGCATACCCTAAACCATTATTGTGGTCATGTCTAACATTTAAAGTTAAGATTTTTTTGACTAGGTAATAAAATTTAGATTCGATGGATAAAGACATTGAAGAACTTAATTTCCTTGATGATTATGGAGCTTCTGAAACTAACACACTATATCTTGTGGTTGGGGGAGTGTTGGGGCCTGTCAAATGCATTTAACCTCACACAGTCATCACACTTTATTTGGATCTGCCTAGCTCTCTGATGAAGGCATTTCTTTCATGGATTCCATCAAAGACTACAGTTGGAGCTGTTGGAGAGTTCTGTGGCTTGCCTTTTACAAAGGTGAATGTATTTGTTCTACAAATAAAAGAAGATATGTGATAAGTAAATGCTTTAATACAACTCCCATCAAGACATGCAAAAATTTTTGCACTGTTTTATGAGGGCTGCCGCCCAGCTTAGCCATTTGGGATTTATGGTACGTCAGCCGAAAATGGAAGGTGGGAGGGTGCTTATAAATGATATGAGTGGTGTCGGGGGGGTGGGAGATGGGAGGTGGGTGTGGGTGAACAGGTGACGGAATAATCAAATACAATATCACTGAATAACAATAACAGTTACTGAACTGTCAGTAGTTAGGAAATAGGATTCCTGAGTCAGTATATCTGAAGGTGGAGGAGATCCTGGGGAGGATGGGGTTCCAGAGGGGATTGCACTTAGGAGCACTGTCTGTTCTGTTATTGGAGGCCTGGAGGGTTTCATTGTTGAGATGGCAGCCTGTTCTGTCAGGTCGAGGTGAGAGCGGGAGGGGAGGGCCTTGAGGATGTGGATGTTGTTCCAAGGAATGTTGGCCCCCAATGTTTAACCCAGTGGCGATGGAGTGATTACTGCATAACGGGAGCAGACTTCACTCTGTCTGTAGTGACATCAACAGTGTTGTTCAGTCTGTAGCATTTCTTGTGTTCCTTCATTCTGTCGAGGAGGGGATGATAGGTCTGTCCGTTATACTTGGCAAGATGGTCAAGGCAGCTGATCTCGTAGATGGTGTTGGGGGTCTGGAGGGAGGTGTTGGAGAAGTCATCAAGTCATGTTAGTTGAGGATCTTCTTGATGGGTTTGGAGAGGGATGGATGGAAGGGCAGGAAGGTCTTCAAGGAGGGTCATGGTTTGATGTCTCTTTTGAAGGCAGCAAGAGATTGGTGGGTGGAGGGTTTGTTGAACTTCTGGAGAATGGAGGAGATGTGGGAGGGAGGGAATCTGATCTGTAGGAGGGTGTTTCACACTGCCTGAAGTTCGGTGTCAAGGTGTAGAGGGAAGCAGAGGTTGTGGGCTGGTCGGGTGAGGGTTCTGATGACACTGTCTTTGGTGAAGGTCCTCATGCAGGAGTCATAGCACTACTTAATTTTTCTTTTGTGCATATTTTGTTTCAAAAATCTCCCAGGAGCTCCTCGGAAATTTTTGAAACAAAAGAGTCAAATAATAAATATACATCTCAAGAAAGCACCAAGGCCAAACATTCATAATGAATGGTGCATGTTTACTAGACATGTATACCCCTGTTTGCGTTGCATGTACATACGCCTATGCCGGCTTAGGAAGGTGCATGTATCACTATCTTGTTGATAATTGTTGTTCAATTGTTGATATATTTATATTGATATTTTTCAATTATACAATATGCACATTCTCTTCTGCTATAGCAGAAGAGAATGTGCACATTGTATAATTGAAAAATATCATGCCACTTGCATTAATTTCATTGATGTGCAACGTAAAAGGACACAAATGACCCAGATCCATCTCTACTTCTTTTCACTTAGTGTGTTGCCTAATTTCTTGGTGCTTGGAGTAAAGACAAAGACCAAAGAGCAAGTTTCAGATTCATTCAGGCAGGTGGTCACTGCACTTGACGGTGCTATACCCTGGTACCAGGGGGTGACTGCTGGGGGCCTACCTCATAAAAAGCTCTCGCAATTTAAACACCCAAAAGCTGAGGTAGGTATTGGACTGAAGATGCCTGCACACCACTCATCTCGGTGTGACTCATTAAGATCCTACTGCTCTCCACATTATTATTTATTTATTTATTTATTACTTCTAATTTATAAAATCAATGTGTCACTATATGTAAATAATTTAATAAAACATTAACTTAAACCTTATATACAAACAAAATCATAATTATAATTAAAACCAGAACTTGTGACACATGCCCTCTATTTGCAGGGAAAAACGAAAAAAAATGCCTCGAGGAAAAGTGAAAAGAACAAAACTTGACTAGTAAGATATATACCAATGGCTGGTACCCTATAAGAAAAATATAATTTCATAGCTATAAAGCTGTATTAAATAAATTAATTTGTAATAAGTTAATTGTAATAAGTTAATAGATGAAATGCTTGAATATAACAGAAAGGCAATACTATGCAGCAACAACATGATATTAATTAAAACCTATATTATTTAATGTATTTGATACTAGATTTAGAATCAATTGAGTAACTGATCACCAAAATAAGATTTTGCACATATAAGACTAACTTGCTTCTTAAAATGCATTCTACTCAATTCAGAAGAACAATGATGTAGTGCAAGTCCATGCTGATCATGAAAGTCGACTATTGCAGGATTAGTTTCATCCTCCTGATTAAGGCCCCTTTTCAACAAGGTGGCCGCAACGGTACGTAAATAAAACGTCTAGTACACAATATAATATGATTCTTAAGAAAATGAACGCATTCTTAGAGAATAAACGCAAATTCAATTAGGCGCAGCGTTTTCATTTTCTATCCTTGCGTCCATTACTAGTATAAATGGACGCCTCACTCAAACAATAAACGCATTTCTATGCGACTCTTATTGAAATGAACGCACAGACACGAATTTGAACGCAGTAGGTATGAGGAGAGCGAACAGAAACAAACGCAATTTAACTCTCTGTAAACGCATTGGTGAGTGACTCTTATTGAAACAAACGCACAGACAAGAATTTGAACGCAATAGGTATGAGGAGGGGCTTGAACAAAAATAAACGCAATCCAAATCTCTGTAAACGCATTGGTCAGTGACTCTTATTGAAACGAACGCACAGACAAGAATTTAAACGCAGTAAGTATGGGGCAGAGCTTTTACTGAAACAAACGCGACCTAACACCTCGTAAACGCATCTGTGTGCGACTCTTATCAAAACAAACGCGCACAGACAGGAATTTGAACGCAGTAGGTATTAGGCGTGGCTCTTTACGATTATAAACGCAACTTAACACTAGATGAACGCATTTCTTTGCCTGTTTATTAAAATGAACGCATTGGCACAAATTTGGACGCAGTATTCATAAAAAGATACACACAATGTTACTGCTTAACTGCATTACTTATTATGGAATAAATGGAACTAGAATGTAGAGTTATTAGATTACACACTGCGTACCATAGTAAATGTTTACCGTGCCTTGTATTAGTTGAAACTTTGAGTAAGAGACATCAGAAGAATTTCAGAATTGCCCAAAAGCTCAAAGAGAAGAAAATAAAGGTGTATGCTTCCATCAAGAGTGCGCTCCTGCCTATAATTTGTCTGTGGACTACGAAAACACGATTGGGTGGATAGCAAAGGTATTGGTATTGGCCATTGCCATTGGGTGAGTATTCCGGTGGGGATTTAGATTTTAGGTTATGTTATAAAAAAGTAGTCTTACGACCTTATTGTCTGCTCAAATAACACTGTACGCTCAGAGTGCACTGACTAGATTGCTGTGCACTCTGAGTGGACTACATTGCAGTGCACTCTTAGCGAACTTGATTGCTGTGCACTCTGAGTGGACTACATTGCAGTGCACTCTGAGCGAACTAGATTGTAGTGCAGTGTGCACTCTGGTCTCTGAGCGAACTAGATTGCAGTGCATTCTGAGCAGACTAGATTGCAGTGCACTCTGCGCGGAATAGATTGCAATGTCCGCCGTTGGTGATTAAGTCGACGTCCACAGACTTACTATCATAGGTAATCGACTGGATATGTTCTTCAGATATATACCTATCTTACTCGACTCGAAGTTGCAGCAAATGTGAGGATTTGTGTAAACGGCCCTTTCCACGCAGAAGCCACCCATTTCCCCTCATAACCCACCCCAATCTACTCATAACCCACCCCTTTCCACTCATATTCCACCCCTTTCCATTCATAACCCACCCCTCATCACTCATAACCCATCCCTTTCCACTCATAACCCACCCCTCTTCACTCATAAGCCACCCCTTTCCACTCATAACCCACCCCTCGTCACTCATAAGCCACCCCTTTCCACTCATAACCCACCCCTCTTCACTCATAACCCATCCCTTTCCACTCATAAGCCACCCCTCTTCACTCATAACCCACCCCAATCAACTCATATCCCACCCCAATCAACTCATAACCCACCCCAATCAACTCATAACCCACTCTTTCCACAGCAATCTAGTCCGCTTAGAGTGCACTGCAATCTAGTCTACTCGGAGTATACTGCAAACTAGTCCACTCATAGTGCACTGCAATCTAGTCTGCTCATAGTGCACTGCAATCTATTTCGCTCAGAGTGCACTGCAATCTAGTCTGCTCAGAGTGCACTGCAATCTAGTCTGCTCAGAGTGCACTGCAATCTAGTCCGCTCAGAGTGCACTGCAATCTAGTTCGCTCAGAGTGCACTGCAATCTAGTCCACTCAGAGTGCACAGCAATCTGGTCTGCTCAGAGTGCACAGCAATCGTGTTTTCGTAGTCCACAGACAAATTATAGGCAGGAGCGCACTCTTGATGGAAGCATACACCTTTATTTTCTTCTCTTAGGGCTTTTGGGCAATTCTGAAATTCTTCTGATGTCTCTTACTCAAAGTTTCAACCATACAAGGCACGGTGTAAACATTTTACTATGGCACGCAGTGTGTGTAATCTAATAACTCTTACATTCTAGTTCCATTTATTCCATAATAAGTAATGCAGTTAAGCAGTTACATTGTGTGTATCTTTTTATGAATACTGCGTCCAAATTTGTGCCAATGCGTTCATTTTTAATAAACAGGCAAAGAAATGCGCTTCATCTAGTGTTAAGTTGCGTTTATAATCGTAAAGAGCCACGCCTAATACCTACTGCGTTCAAATTCCTGTCTGTGTTTGTTTTGATAAGAGTCGCACACAGATGCGCTTACGAGGTGTTAGGTCGCTGTTTGTTTCAGTAAAAGCTCTGCCCCATACTTACTGCGTTTAAATTCTTGTCTGTGCGTTCGTTTCAATAAGTCACTGACCAATGCGTTTACAGAGATTTAAATTGCATTTATTTTTGTTCAAGCCCCTCCTCATACCTATATTAAGCGTTCAAATTCTTGTCTGTGCGTTTGTTTCAATAAGAGTCACTCACCAATGCGTTTACAGAGAGTTAAATTGCGTTTGTTTATGTTCACGCCTCTCCTCATACCTACTGCGTTTAAATTCGTGTCTGTGCGTTCATTTCAATAAGAGTCGCATAGAAATGCGTTTATTGTTTGAGTGAGGCGTCCATTTATACTAGTAATGGACGCAAGGATAGAAAATAAAAACGCTGCGCCTAATTGAATTTGCGTTTATTCTCTAAGAATGCGTTCATTTTCTTAAGAATCGTATTATATTGTGTACTAGACGTTTTATTTACGTACCGTTGCGGCCACCTTGTTGAAAAGGGGCCTTGATTAAAAACAATCGGAATATGATAATTGTATTCAAAGTTCCCTATCAATGAATTGAGTGCATCACTGTGTACTGATTTGAAATTCACACATTCTAGGATTTGATGTGCTGGTGAGTCTGGCAGCAAACCACATTCAAGACAAAGTGGAATCTCAACTTCTTTGTCAGCTTTTAGGACTGAGAAAACAAAATTTTGAAATCTGAGACAGTGTCCATGAAGAAAATCAGCAAGTTGTGTATCCGCAATTCGTGAACTACTCCTTGAAAAAATTCTGGACTGAACGGCTTTAAAGGAGTCAACATAGTTCGTGAGCAATTCCCAGTTGGTATCATTATCTAGACAAAATGGATCAGTTTTGCAGATAGTATGCATGTTTTCATACAGGAACTCATCCCACAGCTTGCAAATAAATTGTAGAACTTCATTCTTCTTATATAAAAGCTGTGTTTTTTGAATATCTCCAAGAGAAAATTGGCTCATTCTTTTGTCTTTAAGTTCAAGCATTTTGCCTTTCAGAAATTGCTTTGTGTATAAAATGTGCTGATAGAATGAATGTCCTGGTGTCTCTTCAATCTGTAAAATAGTACCAGTTAAACCATCTGCTTGATATAAACTCTTTAAAATGAACTTGATAACAACTCGTGTATGGAGACTTTCTAAAGAAGGAATGCCTGTTATCAATCTGGACAGTTCATTGGTAGGATAATATTGAGCACCAGTTATTCTCAAGAGACTTTTTGCCATGAACTTCTTAAAGAGCTTGATGTTGTCAGTTAACCAAACAGGTGAAGCATATAACACTTTTGTTATGATAACAGTCTTGAAAAGAAGTATGAGTGATGATGTATTTAGTCCTCGTTTCCTTGTGGTGTCGTCAGCAAGTTTTTGCCAGTTGTAAGATAAACTCTTCAAGATGTATCTAGCATGTTTTTCAAATGATAGGTTTTCATCTAAAATGATGCCCAGGACCTTGCTTGATTTGACATAAAATAGAGGCTTGCCTCCAATCTCTATTTTGGGTAAGTTAGCACTTTGGGAAGCTGAGATAAAGGGATCAATAATCATAACCTCTGTTTTATCTTTTGAACAGTTGACACACAATCTCCATTTTTTGCACCAACCAGCTATATAGTCGGCCACAGTTTGCATTTTTCCTATGGCATCCAGGGGATTATTACCAACAACTATAATACTCCCATCATCAGCAAACTTGAATGCTTGAGTGCATGGCAACACTGAGTTGGGCAGATTAGCTGTTTTCAGAAGATCAGATATGAATATGATAAACAGAATAGGAGACAGTACAGACCCTTGACACATTGCATTACCATAAGGAATCATGTTGGTGTTCAAGTACAGAGTTGGAGAAAAGTCTTGCAGATTGATGTCTTGAAGAAAGATTTCTTTTTAATTCAAATATATATCAATATAAATATATCAGCAATTGAAGAATAAATCCTTTTAAACACATCGATCTGCAAGACTTTTCTCCAACTCTGGACTTGAACTTTGACACGATTTCTTGAGAAATACTATGAAAGAACAGCCAAATCCAAATGAGTCACACCTAGATGATTGGTGTGCAGGCATCTTCAGTCCAATACCTTCCTCAGCTTTCGGGGTGTTTAAATTGCAAGAGCTTTTTTATGAGATAGGCCCCCCAGCAGTCACCCCCTGGTACCAGGGTAAAGCACCGTCAAGTGCAGTGACCACCTGCCTCATTGAAACTGATTAGAGGTCTTTAACACAAACATCAAGAAATTAAGTAGCACACTTGGTGGAGAGAAGTATAGGCCCAGTTGATGGATCCTGGGGTTTTGTAATCCTTTATCTTGCTGCAATTAAATCAAAGAATATGATGTAGCACTAATAAAAAGTCCCAATCAGCCAATAATTGATTAGGATGTTAGTATGTCAAAAATTTTTAGCAACAAAGAGAGAATCAAAAATATTGATCAACAGGTGAATACCAAGATAGAATGCATACTAATGCTGGCCTCAGAGGTGAAAAACTTCTCAACAAATCGTAACATTCAAATTATATAATCTGATTTAAGAAAGAGGAACAAATTTCCGAGTGTTGCGCGCTAGGGATGGGTGAAATCCATCTAGTCAAATAAATATCACACAATAGGTATCTATAACATATGAATAATAAAAGGATCTCAAACAGCATATCATTCTTGTCAAAGCTGAGCAATTGGGAATTTATGTATTCATGTCCTGTCACGCATATGTCATGTGTGCAGATTGCTCGATACAGAGGCGACTAGACGAGGGCTCGATAGCCTTACATACTAACACTTGCGCGCGCGCAACTCTCGTAGGATGTATAACCCTACCTCGCGCGCGCGGCGCAACGTTCCACATTTGGACGTCACTTTGCGCCTTCAACCCCATGTCAGATTGTCAGAGAAAATAGACGAGCAACGTCCGTTGAGCGCAACTCTTTCATACAGTAAGTTGCTGTATAAATTAAGAGTTGCAATTGCGCTGCCCGCGCGCGGCGCGGCTCAGGAGCGCGCGCGATGCAACGTCGCCATGGTGAAATTGGGCTACTTCATAAATTGTATCTTAATTTTTTTTGATAAACATCAAGCACCATCTGCATCGTGGTTTTGCAATTTTCAAAACATTTATTTAATGTAATGTAATGATTTCAAAATAAAAATGTATTACTGCAAAGTGCAGCCCTGTCAGTCGTCAGATATAAGATTTTTTCCGTGCCGCAAAAAAGGTTTTAAGTTGTAAAAACTTTACTGGATGTGTAAAAGGATTCAGGCGCTAGGTGACAAAATTTTTGCATAATTTTTGCTTTTGCTTAAAGTTGGTGTTTGTCATGTTGACATATCGATGCTGCTTACAGTGGATAGGCATTTTGGTCTACTTTCATGATCAAATAATGTCAATGGCTGCATAACGATTAAGTTTTACAGCTTTATTCAATGTGATGAACAATCCACATACTAATTTACGACTCCTAGTTTGATGTATGGTAGGAAGCTATATTTCGGCAGATGAAGACCTTTAAAGTGAAGAGCTGTGTGGTGTGTTTGAGTTTTCAGTCCTTGATCATGATAGATTTTCAGGAAACTATTTGATTAATCATTTACTCTACAGTTAATAAGGTTGAATGGCATCCTCTCTTATGCCCTGTGTAACTTTTTGAATGGATGGTAATATAACCAGTATCCTTGCTTACAAGTCACTAATTGCATGAAATCGGTACAGACTTTGCTAAACATGTATACCCCTGTTATTGTTGCGTGGCATGTACACACCATTATGGTGCTCGGACAAAACCCCACCCAGACAAATCACAAAACCCCACCCAGACATAACCCCACCTTAGAGCACAAATTGCGCGAAAGGGGCGCTCATGTGTAATCCTGTGACGCAATGTTACGGTTAGGGTTAGGACCTATGGTTCGCACGAGTGAAACAAAATATTAGTGAAACAAAATATTAGAATTTATAGCTAACAATAATTTTAATTCCTTTATTAATATAGAAATAAATAAATCAATCATTCAGATTATTAAGGACAGATAATTTTAATTCAAATATGTTTTAACCCTGATTTTCAGGAGAAGCATCTCTCATGATGAAGTATTGGATCAGGATGCATGCCACTCGCATTAATTTCATTAATGTGCAACGTAAAAGGACACAAATGACCCGGATCCATCCACCGATCCTCTACTTCTCTTCACTTAGTGTGTTGCTTAATTTCTTGGTGCTTGGAGTAAAGACAAAGACCAAAGAGCAAGTTTCCAGATTCATTCAGGCGAGGTGGTCACTGCACTTGACGGTGCTATACCCTGGTACCAGGGGTGACTGCTGGGGCCTACCTCATAAAAAGCTCGCAATTTAAACACCCCGAAAGCTGAGGTAGGTATTGGACTGAAGATGCCTGCACACCACTCATCTTGGTGTGACTCACTAAGATCCTACTGCTCTCCACATTGCATTACCTAAAGGAATCATGTTGGTGTTCAAGTACGGAGTTGGAGAAAAGTCTTGCAGATTGATGTCTTGAAGAAATATTTCTTTTTAATTCAAATAAGGACAGATAAAAATTTAAAATCAAGTAGATTCATGTCAGACGCAATTTCATGAGGTTATAAGGGTAGGTATTACTTCTTCATAATGGAATAATTTATTGTAATTAATATAATATATTGGAGTAATGGAGATTCAGCCTTGGGTCTTTTTTATATTTAGTGTCAAATTTTCTAACAATTGAGGTTGAACAAAGGTTTGGGTGGAATCTTTGATTCTTGGATATTAGGAAGTGCATCATTCCATTTTGAAATAGGCGTTTTTTGCAGGGGTGGGAGGGTAATTAACATACTAATACTTGACTTTATGCGTAACCTTAACCTAGCTTGAGCAGAAAAAATCTATCAAAGTCTTATTAATTATGCAGGGGATGCCAAGATTATTTCATAATCCTGGAAGTTCAAATTGCAATATTATTTTAATAAGTTGAACTTTTGATGATACATCACTGCAGCTAAAGGATATTCTTGCCTTGTCAGCAATCACATCCCCGACAAGTATATCTTGGTAGGAGAAATATAAAGCAAAATAGGTAATATGTAAGAGAAGTTTTCATGTTTTCTAAAGAACATACTTTCAGAGTGAATTTTGTTGGTTGTCTGGTTCTATATCTAGGGGAGAAAAGTAATTGAACAGAAATAGTAATGGTGAGGGGCAGGAGGGACATCTGGGAGTGGGGGGAGGGAAAAAAATTGGGCTGGGTCTTTTCATGCTTTTTCAGGGTCATAGCAGTTAGTTGGGTACTAATGATTTAAACTTTCTATTGGAAATTTAGACATACCAGTGGCTGCTTTGCAGAAGAAGTCAAAGAGTGATATTAAAGCTGAGATTTTTTGATACATAATAAGATTATCATATTGGATATTATGGCTGTATGGATGATATTTTCATTCGCCCATTCAATATCATGTCCAAAGTTTGCATTTCTAACAGGAGATGTTCCAAGCGATTTCAGAATGTTCCTACAGGTATACTTAGGTCCGAGTTTGCTGTGGAGCCTGGAATAATTATCATTAGATGATTACTTCAACATTTTGTGAGATCAGGGCTAGTTTCTAATATATATGTTCCATAACATAGTGGGATTTACAAAAGTTATTTCTAGAAATGTCAAGTTTGTGCTTTGGTGCAAGGCTTTAAAACTATTAAATCTATTACAGTTTGAA